>JBBBWG010001759.1:12207-31570 GCA_037176905.1 Azolla pinnata
TGTACCATCAAGATTCAGCCCACTATGGAATCTGATGAATCGAAAGATTGTTTAGTATATACTGACTGTACCATAAAGATTCAGCCCAATGTGGAATCTGATGAATCAGAAAGATTGTTTAGTATATACTGTACCATCAAGATTCAGTCCATGGATGATGATTGAATCAGAAAGACTGTTAAGTATATACTGTACCATCAAGATTCAACCCATGGATGATGATTGAATCAGAAAGATTGTTGAGTATATATTGTACCATCAAGATTCAGCCCAATGTGGAATCTGATGAATCAGAAGATCGTTCAGTATATACTTGTACCATCAAGATTCAGCCCATGGAATCTGATGAATCAATAGAAGATGGTTTAGTGTATATATATATAGATATAGATATATATACTGTACCATCAAGATTGAGCCCATGGATGATGATAGATTCACAAGATCTTTTGCTTCCCAAATTTGCTGCAGAGAATACCTCCTTTCATCGGGTGGATCAAGTACATCTCCTTCCAAGCTCATACCTATGAGATCCTCATGGAGGTCCAGTTCGGACATATCCGAATGGAGGAGAACTGGGCAGTTCAGTACAAGAACTCCATCATGGCTATGGTGATCATGGTCTTCGGCTACCGCATCCTCGCCTATCTCGCCCTCCGCCGCATGAAGATTTCTTCATGATGAACCTGAATCTGCAGCTTGCCATGGCTTTTCTTGCCTCAAGGATCCATCAATCCATCTCTGTGATATTATATATCCATAATCCTCATCATGAACCTGCAGCTGCCATAGCTTTTCTCGCCTCAAGGATCAACCAATCCATCTCTCCTATATTGTATATCCATAATCCTCATCTTGAATCTGCTGCCAGCCATGGCTTTTCGTGCTAGGAACTGAGTCCCCAACAGTACCTTAAGGATCAATCAAAATTATTAGTCCATCTCTCCTATATATCCATAATCCATTAACAGATTTCAGCTTGAAATAACATGTAGATCAAAAACTGGTTTGAAAGACACTGAGCTACAGTAGTGATGATATTTCCATGAATCTTAATGCATTGGATTGATTTGGCTGAGACTGAGGTTGATCAGCAGGATCATCATGTAGCATCTCATCAATGAACAATCAGATGTTATATAATTCAGCCCACATCAATGAACAATCAGATGTTCGATCGATCAGCCCACATCAATGAACAATCAGATGTTCGATCGATCAGCCCACATCAATGAACAATCAGATGTTCTATCGATCAACATATCCCGATCAAAAAACAATCAGACAGGATGGCAATCGATCGATCGACATCAAAGAACGAACCATCACATGTAACAGCAATTGATCGACCATGTGATGACAAAATCAATCAGCTGACATATATTCCATATCGATCGATGAACAGTAATCAGACATGACGGGTGATCAATCAGTCTACATACCCACATCAATGAGCAATAAGATGTGATGGCGACAGTGATCGATCGACCGACATATCTGCATCGATGAACAATCAGACATAATCAGACAAAACAGCAACCGATCGATCAAACTTCCCATCTGTATGTACGCTTGGAAAAGTCATCCTATCTGCAGTCAAAAGTTGGAAGCGTTTGGAAGCTAGTTTCAGAAGACAGATACCTGTCTCCAGACCTTAAGATTCCCCAAGGACAAGCTGTTCTACAAAGATAACCTTATGAATCTCTGGAATGCCCACTATGCATTCTGTGGATCTGCCAGAAGAAACAAAAGAAAACTCTGGTTTTTTGCATGGGCCAGATGTACAGACAGAAAGAAAACAAACACTGATAAGTTCGGAAAGGAAACAAAAACATTGGGGAAGCAGGGAAAGCTTCCATAGCCCAACTTGATCCATTCACAAAAGCTTCAATACACGCCCATGTTAACCAATAACATCCATTCTGTTTTACTTGATTCTACCCATATCCATTGTGGCTGTTTGTGACCAGAACCTGAAGTCATTCCTTTGCCACCGACTCTCAACTGCTAGATCTGCATCGCCAAATGAGACAACTTTGAGCATTCTACTCTCAATTGTGTTACAAAGAATGCAAATTGCATGCTTGTGAAGAGCTGCTACCAATCTGCAATCCCACTTTGTGCTTTAAGCTCTGATTCCAAATCTTCTTGTAGTACTAAACTGAGCATTTCTCCCCATAATATCCTCAATGCCTGATTAACATGGTAAAGGTTGTTGATGAAAAGTCCACTACATCTTGTGCCTTGACATAGTTGTTTCCTGTGTCTGGTTTTCATAGAAGCAAACTCTGAAGATATTCATGGATAAACCCTTTTAGGAGTTGATTGAGACCTCATATTTCAGCTGAAAGTGGCTTGAATGCACCTTTGAGCTCAGCTCCCAAAACAGCCAAGGAAACTGACAGTGGCCAAGCAGAGCCAAACTGACTTGGTTTAGGGACTGCTGAGGTGTGCTTTAAACCGAGTTTGAGAGTCTTGTTTGTGCTCAAGCAGTGCTATCTCCAAAACATAGGCGCATCAGAAACGTAAATGATGAACACATGATGTGCATGCTTCAATGGGGTTCCATGCAGACAAATGAGATATATAACCAATAAAATCTCATAAATTTGGCACATAAACGGTAAGCGTCAAAATAGACGCAAAAAATTGGAACATCCAGAAGTATTGTGAGCTTTCCTGATCTATAAGTGCTCACACACAAAAATACAATCACAAAATTTAGACCTCTTTGCACTTATGATATATAAAATAAAGAAAAAGGAAAATGCAAAGGTCTGGATAAGCTCTTAAAGTTTGATAAAACCATTCCAGTGGCATTCAATCTGATCATTCTTCACTACAAATACACAAAAGAAGGAATGTACACACGCAAAAAAAAAAAGGGAAAAGACCATAACCCACGAAAGGTATCCATATCACGTGACATGCCCAAACGAACTACCTTGACATGTTTAGCTGCATCAATTCATTCAATTCATAGGTACATACACATAATTAGGTTGGATCATGTTAGCATTGTCCATCCAACCTGATGTAAGATGCGCCATGAATATAGCCCCATGAACATAGCCTCAGCATTTTTACAGCTTCAGATACTTGTCAACATAACCCTGAAATTCCATTTCCGCCAACAATTCATAAGTAAAACTTTCGATGATTTTTCTATCAAAATGAGACACAACTATTTTGTGAAGCAGCATAAATAGGCATACTAAGTAAGCACCATGATTCATTGGTCTCAGACATAATATAGAATGGAAGATTAGATCAATTTTATGATCATCTGCAGATGTCAAAGGAAGGATGCCAATCACAGTTGACATGGTTTGGATATGGTGAGAATGATGTGTGAATGCAGCATCATGTGCTTTAGGCAAACGGATAAACAATTGTCAGAAAAAACATATCTGTCCAAAGCTGAGATTTGAACCAAGGACCATTTGTGAGAACATTATAGCTAACGTCAACTATCATAAAGAAAAAGACCTAGAGTGTGTCTCTGTGTGTGTGGAGAGAGAGGGAGAGAGAGCACATACTTGTACCAATTTGGAAATCTTATGGCGAGACGACTTCATGAACTGGTCCACCTTCTCCTGAGACTTGGGGATATGATGGCTTGGCAAGTTCCCCACTACCTTTTCCACTGCTTTCTTTGCAATTGTTTTAAAGGCTTCTTTGCTCATATACCCTTCCCTCCATGTGGGCTTGAGCACCTCTTTCACATGATCAGCTACAGCCGCTCTGAGCATTTTCAAGCCCCGGCTTCCTTTCTTGCTTAGAGACTGCTCTTGTGTTTGTTCTGCCTGAGCCCGAGCGGGGCTCCAATTCTCAGGACTGAGATTGTCTAGGGCCCCCACATCCACATCATTCACCTCATTCACATCTTGATCGCTACCCACATTCGCTTTGCCTTGATTATTCAAATTTACAGTAAACCCAAGGTTTCTTGAAGCAATAGCTGCATTTTCTATATGTGAAGCTGAAGGCGTGATATTACTATGGCTTGATTTCAGTGCTACAGCTACACAAGCACTGAGCACATCAGATAATGGATCATACTGATCTGTCACGTTTTGTCCATTGGTGCTTTCGGGTGCTTTGATTAGACCAGAGAGCGGAGGTATTGTTGTAAGGGGGTAAGAATATGATGTCGATGGAAATTGCAGAGCCAAGTGATTGGATACTGAGGGAGCTGACCAAGGTGCATTGTTTGGTGCTGACGTAGGTGTTGAAGACGGGAAATTTGGAGCCAATAGTTGATTCAGATGGACACTTGCAGATGGATGCATAGGTTGATTGCTGTGGCCATGGCTGTCTTCAGCTGGACGTGGTATGAGGCTTTGTTGTGGTAATAGAGGAGTGAAACTTTGGTGAAGAAGAGGAAATTTTGATTGTTGGGAGGGCAAATTTGACCCCAAGTCTGGAGTGAGGTTCGATGAACTTGACTGTAGAGCTGGGACTGGGCTTTGATTGCTCGAAAGAGAAGGTCCTGAGAGAGGCGTATAATATTTCGATTCACCAGCTTGCTCAGTCTTTTGAATATCTCCGAGATTGGAAGCTTGAGACTGAACTGATGGAACTCCTTGAAGCGTTTGTCCATAATCAGGAGGTCCAGAACTTGATGCTGGCCGATGATTTTGAGAAAAAGATGGCTGAGAATGCAATGTTTGACGATCCCATGGACCACCTATCGACAAACCAGCATTTCCTGAATGTGAGGCTTGCTCTCCGAATGGTGCATAACTGCTTGCATTGTATGCCGGTAATGTATATGAAGGATTTATTGGAGATGGATATGGTAGATTTCCACCAGGTTGAGCCATGACAGGATACTGATAAGAGCCAAATGGTTGATTCGTGGTGGTATTCTGCGCTTGCATTATCTGTGATGGAAGCACTTGTACCTTGTTTTCATCTGCTTCCTTTTGCCATTCTTTCAGCTCTCCCTCTACATCAGACAGCTTCATATTCTTGTCAACATCAGCACCTGAACCATCATTCTGCTGAAAGCTCTTTCTATTGCTTACTATTCCACTAGCCTTTGACATGTTTTCCTCAGCTAATTTAACAACCACCTCTGCATTTGACTTTACATCAATGCCATCGGCATCTAGAGGTGTCGATTGTTTCTGAAGCACTCCTATCTCTTCTCTGATTTCCACATCCCTTGTTTCAGGAATGCTCACTTTATTCAATCTCATCATGCTGGCATCCAAGTTCATAGAAACCCCATCTTCATTGAGATGTTTTGAACTGTCGGTTTGTATCTTCCCTGTAGACTCTCCTTGTCCAGTTACGACAGCTTCAGTTGCAAAGCTTTCAGAGTGATTCTCTCTGCTCCAAAAATTCCGCTTGCGTCTCTCAACTGGTTGTTCTTTCCAATGTTCAGCTTTCCTTTCAGGGTATGAATCTCGCCTTTCAGTGTAAGAATCATGGTTCCAAGAAGCAGCGGCGGCACGCCCTTGCGGCTCTCTGCTGAGATGA
The DNA here is from genome assembly GCA_037176905.1 of Azolla pinnata. NCBI lineage: Eukaryota > Viridiplantae > Streptophyta > Polypodiopsida > Salviniales > Salviniaceae > Azolla > Azolla pinnata. The sequence goes on from JBBBWG010001759.1 coordinate 17,695, forward strand.
ACAAACTTGCACGAACTACCTCTAGAGCACTTCCCCCTTGAAAATTGGAAGCAGGGAGCGGGTCCACCATCTCTTCCTCCTCTCCTTCCCCTTCCATAGTACTCACGATCGCCTCTCCTTGTGTCCCTTGGTGGTGTTCTACTATAGCTCCGCTGCCAGCGTGGAGATGTACTACACAATCATAGCATGCAAGAAATCTCTTTAGTATCCTCCATGTATAGAAGTAACAATACACACAAACCACGTTGCCTTGGCGTTTGGCTCCTTGCCATATAATAAGAGCAGGCCTGGTCAGGAGTTCAGAATTCCTGCCCATGCCACAAACCCTATTTTCCATTTTCTATAAGCCAGAAAGGAAGGCATGCAACCAGTGCGTATGTTGAAGATGTCACAAAGCAAAGATGACAAACCTGTTAGATCTGCTTCGCCTTGCTTTTCTTCTCGGAGAGCGACTCACACTTCGCCTTCTGTGCCTTCTGCTAGCTGATCTGCTTCTACTCCTACTCCTACCACTCGGACTCCTGCTCCGACTACTACTCCTCCTTCTCCGTCTCCTCATAATTCCCCTGTTCTTTCCCCTGCTTTTACTTCTACTCCTGCTCCTACTACTATCACTGCTATAGCTTCTCCTTCGTTTGAAGGGCCTCCTTTCTCCCTCGGATTCGCTTTCAGAAGCACCTTTCTGAACCAATCTTCCAAACTCGTCCACAATGGGGGACTCCATTCCCTCCACTTTTGTTGTAAACTTGCCCCTTTGAGAATTCACTGATGATTGCTCACGTTTTTTCTCACTGTATTGGCTATGCAATCCCCTTGTGCCATCCACGATATCGGTTGATGTTTGAAAAGATCTGGAGATAATATCGTTTTCCTGTCTACAGATTGGTGTCTCCGAATCAAACCTCGTACTCTTGTTTACAGGCCCGACACTATCATCATCAGAGATTTCCTTGCCAGCCACAGAGTGCTTGGAATATGCCGCAGAAGTTAAACCCCATTGCGACGATCTCATCCCAGCTCGTTGCTTCGCTGAATCATGTGCCTTGCTCTTATCTGAGGTATCTCCCAAAGTTGCAGCAAATTCACTTTCAGCTATTAGATCACGACTGGTAGAACCTGAAGGCAAATCTTCCATAACCTTGTTACCTTTCACACCAACTTCAATCAGCGATGGGGTTGGCCCAGCCATGTCCTCACCTCTTGGATTCAACTTGGAATCTCCTAGGTCGATACAAAACTCAGCAATGGAGGAAGCACCTAAAAAAGGAAGAAGAAATCGATCTGTTTTGATCCCCGATGCTGTAGTGCCCAAAACTTTGGTTTTTACAACCTTGCTTTATAATATCATGCTGAAAATATGTCTGGACAAATTGTGCTTGGTACCACTCGCCATTTGATACCGTGCCCAAAGAATGTGCTTTGCAACCTCATAAATCTAAGCCCAAAATACACATACAAACTTCTTCTTCGGCACGATGTGCATGAATATCCGCTCCATCTTATCTTGCCCTATAGTATAACTACAGCATAGAATGTAAATCATGCTACGCGGTTGCCAAAGAACCTATTTGCTAACCGCCCATGATCAACCGAGAGGCGAAACCGTTAGATCCTTCTCCTCTTCTACCTTCCCTAGACTTTGCTTCCTCCGCGCAACCTTTCGAAATCACACGCATGTGGTTCTTTCCGACTTCTCTCGCATGTTAGAGAAGACACGAAGCTTTCGACCTTCCCCAAAAGAAAAACCCTAATCCCCACGCGAACGCTCTGCGATCCTCAAGCATCCAAAAAACAACCCGAGAAGGGCGTAGAAAACAACAGGAACCCCACGTCGCGGAACCGAGAGAAAACCGCCGATTTTGCGCTGAGGGAGAAAAGGGGGGAGTGAGAAAAACGGAGCCTTTGGGGTCCCTGCTGCTTTTCTCAGGATGGGGGAGAAAAGGGGCGAGAAATACCTGAACGGGGAGATGGAAAGCAAGGAATTTCTCCGACCTTGGTCGAGATCGGGTCGAAGGAGGAGAAGATCGCTGCCGCCTGTGTCGGATCTCTGTCCTCTGTTCCTTCGATCCCCAGCCCCTGCCTCTCTCTCTTGATGTTCTCTGTGTTCTTTTCTTCTATCTTGAGGGAGATTAGCTCTTGTTAATGTCAGGTAAAATTCATGTGTGAATGATGAGAAGAAAACTCAGCTTCACATCTGATCAGAGACTAAGTACATTTAGCTCCTGATAATGTCTGCTAAGTTCAATGTGTAAATGATAATCTTATCGGGGCTAAGCAGATTCAGCTCCTGATCATTTCTAGTAAATTCGATGTGTATATGATCATAAGAAAACTCAGCTTCACATCTGATCGAGACTAAGTAGATCCGCTCCCGATAATGTCTAGTAAATTCATGTGTAAATGATCACAGGAAAACTCGGCTTCACATTTGATCAAGACTAAGCAGATTTAGCTCCTGATAATGTCTGGTAATTCCATGTGTAAATGATCAGAAGAAAACTCGGCTTGACATCTTTTTGAGACTAGCAGATGAGCTCCTGATAATGTTTGGTAAATCCATGTGTAAATGATCAGAAGAAAACTCAGCTTGACATCTTATTGAGACTAGCTGATGAGTTCCCGATAATGTCTGGTAGATTCATGTGCAAATGATCAAAAGAAAACTCAGCTTGACATCTGGTCAAGACTAAGCAGATTTAGCTGCTGATAATGTTCGGTAAATTCATGTGTAAATGATAGGAAGAAAACTCAACTTGACATCTGATCAAGACTAGCAAATTAGCTCCTGGTAATGTTTGGTAAATTCGTGTGTAAATGATCAGAAGAAAACTCAGCTTGACATTTCATCAAGACTAAGCAAATTTAGCTGTTGATAATGTTTGGTAGATTCATGTGTAAATGATCAGAAGAAAACTCAGCTTGACATCTGATCAAGCCTAAGCAGATTTAGCTCCTGATAATGTCTAGTAAATCCATGTGTAAATGATCAGAAGAAAACTCAGCTTGACATCTTATCAAGACTAGTAGATGAGCTCCTAATAATGTCTGGTAGATTCGTGTGTAAATGATAAGAAGAAAACTCAACTTGATATCTTATCAAGACTAGCAGATTAGCTCCTGATAATGTCTGGTAGCTTCATGTGTAAATGATAAGAAGAAAATTCAGCTGACATCTTATCAAGACTAGCAGATTAGCTCCTCGTAATCTCCCGGTAAATTCAGGTGTAAATGACAAGAAGGCACCTAGAAAAGCTCAGCTCCTGCAATCGATAGAGTAATTATTCCATCGAGACTAGTTGAGTGGGGGATTAGATGTCAATATTGTCTGGTAGATTCATGTAAAATGATAAGAAGCCAAACAGAAAAAACTTAGCTCCTGCAATCAACAGAGTGTTTTTAGCTGAGTGGGGGATTAGCTCTTGATAATGTCTGGTAAATTCATGTAAATGATAGGAAGCCTCACAGCAAAACCCAGCTCCCATAATCAACAGAGTAGCTCTTCTATCGAGACTAGTTGAGTGGGGAATTAGCTCTCGATAATGTCTAGTAGATTCATGTAACGAGCTCTTGTCGTCGCCCTCTGCAACAAGCTATATGAGCACAGTAGCTTGTCATCACACGCATCGTAAAAAGCTATGAGCATAGCAGCTGCTTTGCAACAACGTATGAGCATAACATCTTCGTAAAGTTAGTCATCACACTCGGTAACAAGCTACTAACATTGTAGTTGCTTTGCAATAAGCTTTGAGCATAGTAGCCCAGTAAGGATTGTCATCATGCTCTGCAACGAGCGACAAGCATAAGCAGCTCTCCACGGCTTGTCATCACTCATATCAACAAACGGCTGGTCAATGCTGCACCAATCCAGTGAGATTCAAGCCTGTTGTCGCACCGATTCGTCCCCCTTTCACATCACAAAGCGGGGTTTTTGTCATGATACAATTGACATTTGATGTCAAGGATCGAACTGTCGACTGGCCTCATTGTCTGTAATCATCTTGTCCGATGCGGAATGTCGTCACATGTACTGTTTCGATCGATATTCAGCAAGCGCTAGGGATCTTCGATGTTGATTTTGCTCTGGCAATGTTCAATACACTGGTTACTATTTTTTGCCAATGTCTGATGCTAGTTCTGTTTTGGGCGATGTTCGGCGTCAGTTCTATTCAGGCAATATCTGATGTCAATTCTATTTCGACAATGTTCAATGGTGGTTTTGTTCTTTTCCAATTCTTAGCTGTCGTAGTAAACCTAACTCCTAAAATTTCATGCAATAATCACATTATATTATTAGATTCGATCGCAGTTCACGGGGGATTGAGTAGATGACATACTCAATTTACTAGGGCAAATTAATCTTCTTTGTTAGGTTAATATGAAATTTGAAACCGTTTGATGAATGTATGGATACATCAAGATATTTAAATGGTTTTTTTTTTCAATTCCAATCTTTAGTTGTCACAGTAAACCTAACTAATTGATCATGCTATGATCCTAAAATTCGTGCTATAATCACATTATATTATTTAGATTCAATCGTAGTTCGCAGGGGATTGAGTCGATGACATAACCAACTAATTACTAGGGCAAATTAATCTTCTTTGTTGGGTTAATATGAAAATTTTGAAACCGTTCGATGAATGTATGCATACATCAAGATATTTAAATGGGTTTTTTTCCGATTCCAATTCTTAGTGACAGTAAACCTAACTAATCGATCACTGTATGATCCTAAAATTTCATGCTATAATCGCATTATATTATTTAGATTCGATCGCAATTCGCGGGGGATCGAAACGATGACATAACCAACTAATTACTAGGGCAAATTAATCTTCTTTGTTGGGTTAATATGAAATTTTTGAAACCGTTTGATGAATGTATGCATACATCAATATAAAATGGTTTTTCCTTTTTTGCTCATTTGATGCAGCCACTAAGATTATGGCAGGTGAAGAGAAAGAGCATGTTTTGCTGGAGTTTGAAGATGGATGGATCCCTGCTGCCAATTCTCGATTCTCGCTCTCTGTAAGCTCTCTGAAACACTAATGGATTTTTCTCTCGATGCATATGCAGTTTGTCTAACCCCTTCTGTGTTCTTTTCTTTGCTTTTAGGGCCTTGACACTTTGAACCCGGTCATGGAATTCGAGGATGGCACCAAGATGGTAACTAACCCAATTTCCTCTACGTTGGTTGTATGGTTTATTGATGAAATGCTTTTTTTTTTCCCTCCAAAGGGTAACTGCTTTTGGGTCATCTAGAATTCCAGTTGTGACCAGTTGATGATGCTTTTTCTCATATCATGCATCTTATTTCGGAAATAGATTGTTTCAATCTATCTAAGTTGAGAAACCCTAAATGCTATGGCTGACGAGGTGATTTTAGTGTAGGGTTTATTTTGTTTTCTTGCTCTCTAAAGGTCAGACAACATTTCAAGGCGTTAGCCGAACTCATTCAGTTCTTGTGAACCTTCTCGGTGGTTTGAAAGATGTGATTTTTATTCCTTCATTTGGTAACATGGATGCAAAACACACTTTTGTTTCTAGTCAAGTAGTCGAATTACTGTTAATTGTTACAGAAAGGAAGGAAGCTCTATTGACGTCCATGGGGAGCTGGAATCCAATCGATTGCTTTTGTACATTTCAGTTAGGGTTATTCTGTTGCAATCCAGTTCTATAAACATTCACTGGGAATCTCAATTCCAGTTCCATAAACTTGTGCATGCTCGCGTAAATATAGATCGGAAAAATGAAATGCAACTATTGAAGCACATAATACCTACCAGAGGTTCAATGCTCATAAGCCTTGGCTATTTAGCGTCCCCTGTCAACTGTAAGCCTTACAGCTTTATATTGTTCATGTTCTATTGACAGATATGATTGCATCTTTCTCAGTGACATACTTGATTTGGGGGTTTATCATATTTTGTTTTAATTAGTGTAGTAGGTGTTTGGAGTGAGGTGAGGGAAAATGCTCATTGTTTTAGTTTGACCTCTTTTATCATAGATCGGTCGGTATGAGGAGACAATCGGCACATGCATTCTGTTTTCTGAGGACGATAAAGGTATTTGTGTATTTGAGAATTTGCCAAACACTGAAGATGGAATTCAATCATATTCAGAAAACAATTACTCCTGTCATTGATTGCTCTCTGAACTTTCAGGAGTAGAATAATGGGGCATTTTATGCAGTTTAGGCTTTATTAAAGAATATCCCAGTGGTAAAGCAATTACTTTTTCTTAAGCTCAGAGATCATAGTGGTGTGTAAGGGATGTTTGTATGGCTCTTTCTTGGTTTGTCCAATGATTTTTGGGATATTTGAAGATCTCATCTCCTTACTATATTTCCCAGTTTCAAGTCCCTATAAATCTTTATATGTGCTGTGCAATAAACTGGAGAACCAACAACACAACTCAAAAACATTGTGTCTGACTTTGATTGTCAGCTCATAGAGTCAGAAATGTTCAGCAGCTAATGAATATAATGAATGCCCTAGTCTAAGATGCTTTTTTGATGCAGGAATGCATCCTACTGGAAAGGAAGGTGAATCCAAACGCAACAAGAAAGAGGGTGAATGGAAGGCTACGCGGAGAGAACTGGCTATGGAACCCAATCCTCTTTACATTAGGACGCTGTCAAGTGATGATCAAAATGACAAGCACAGAACGCAGCCCTTCTGCATCTTACAAAAGAAACTGAAATTCCGCCAGGTGGAGAACGCGGAAACAAAGAATAACATGCTTTGTGAAGGTTGAAATGTTGTATTTGCAGATGATGCTTGTCAAAGTATACTGTAGAAACACATGATATACACAGATGTAGTTGTGATTGCAATGAGCATTCAAAGTATGTGCTCTCCAACCTGATGTATCTTTAGAAGCAAGGGCAATAGAAACATGAGGCTTGCCATCCAATTGTGTTATCCTTGAATCTTTTCCGGTGATCAACAGTGGGTCAACATTAATTACAGTGGATCTTTTCCAGGTCACTTGATTCCACGGCGAAATTTCCAAACAGAAAGAAAGAAAGAGACCAATATGACCCATGATAATGTTTTTGTATCCTCACTGGTAAAAGAAAAAGAAAGAGCCATTGTTATTGGATAGGTTTTTTCTGTAATGGCATTCTAAACTACAAAATCGGAAAGCCCTGCATCGACATTAAACATCTCTCTCTCTCTCTTTCTCTTATTCGGTGCAGATTCACTGATAATTGCCAGTGATAGAAAGAGGAGCGTTCAAGGTTTATCAAATTCCTGGTAAGTTTCTTCTGTTTTCAAACAGAATATGCACAAATTCCTTTCAGATCCACATTCGTGTTAAATGCCTTGAGCACTGCCCCCAATGTCTAGAAGTTCAACATTCTTTTCAGTAAGATCATGACGAGCAAAACACTATTCAAGACATTAATGTATAGGTGATGGATCAGATCTGCGGTAGAGAATAGTGTGGATCATTTTACTTGATTGGGCAAGATTCGAGAGGACTATTCCGAAGATCAACAACAAAGGTCACATCAAAAGTATTTCGACTTGCATGCAACTGCCAACAACTACTGATTAAGGCGATGAAAGAGGAAGCTTTTGTAGAAAAGAAGAATGAAAATTGGTTCTAGAAGATGGGAAGAAAACGTGGAAGCAAAAAGATGTCAGAAAGAAATAAAGAAAGAAAGAAAGATATATTAACATCTGCTTAGGCCAATAAAACAGACAGATTTGTTTATCATCTTCCGAGCTCAAATATATGACCAATTAGACCAAAAGTTTTATATTCATCAAACACAATATAAACAGAGTTATAAGGGTTACATACTAACCAAAATTAGAGCGATTTGCAGGAATTTAATCTGTAATGATTATAAAAACTTGCTTTCATGACTTACATTTGTAGGCTGGGACTCCCAAAATCTGTATGTGGAATCCAACATACGAATGATGGGAAGCAGCAGATAGCTATTTATCTGAAATGGATGGACAAGCCAAATTTTGGAAAAAAGAAGGTAATCAAACTTATGGAAGCTGCAAGTGAAATGTTAAGGAATCTGATTTCATCCGTTCGATCTGTGCATCCACAGAATGCATCGTCAATCTAATCATTGGAGAATCCATGATAACGTGTGTACCTATTGCTCTGTTGGGGCATTTCCCATCTGATGAGAGCTGTATGTTTAAACAAATTATGTTCTATTGTCGGAAATTTCCACCATAGTCGCCATCTCACTGACCTATGTACACGATCCGATTCGGATCCAATTGCCAGACAACAGTATAATCTCATACACTCCACACTCAGTAGTGTGATCTCAAGAATGTTATGATAATAAGAGAAAGCAAGGAAAGATAGAGAGTGTCTGTTGTTGTTAGCGACAAAGCAGAGCTCCTAAGTTGATCTGATCGTATGGGTTGGCTCTTTCCATTCATAATTGAGACATTGATCGAATCCGAACCTTCAAAAGAGTAAAGTCAACCAATGAAAAATGTTACATACATAAAAATCTCTCTCACATACACACATTCAATTGAGAGCAACATCTAATTAGGCTCTTTTTGGAATGGAAAATAGAGCTATTTGTACATGATTTTCAACATATATAGCATATAAATTCACATTTCATGTTTTATATTTTAACGTTAGTGAGGTGATTATTTTGCATCTGTCATTATAATCCCACTATTGATGATTGGATACACTGAAAAACACACATTGTACGTTTTGTCTCATGGGCCATGCCACCTAAAGAAGACATTGATATATCTTACTTTCTCTCTCTCAAGTGAGAGGGTAGAAATCGATCTTTACTGATTTTATGAAGCTAGGTAATACCAAAAGAACAATCTCACTAGGTTATCTTCCTCATTCTCACACACACATACACCCATTTGAGCTAAAATGTTGTTTTAGGCAGTCATGATATAACTTACAGTCGTAATCGACCCAACCAATTCGTTGGTTTTCGAGGTCATATACAACAAGCTTGTCCTTCAAAACGATATCTACAATGCCCATGAAAAATCCATTGGTTTCAATGTGGCACACCATAAGATGGATCGGTTCAGAGATGCATCATTAAGAGAGATTTCACACACCTCCGAGGATTGTTGATGGAAAGTTAGTGCTACTAGATGTCATGCTTAGACTCATGGAATGCCATCCAATGCACCAGACTTCGATGTCCACCTGAGAAAGATTATCGATCCACAAAAAGACAGTTGGGAAGTGAAGTCTTAATAAAAAGGAATCATTTGCTCAATTCCTTATAAACCAATAATGCTTCACATCAACCTTAACAAAGAGAACCAATTACTTATTGTTTTCTGAATTCGTCCATATATTGTTGTAAGCACACACACATACACACACACACATAAATATATCTTACGCTCTCTTCCTGTTGGATAAGATAATGGCTGCCCTTAAGTTTCATATCTGCCCCTTCGAAATGGAGTGTAACTACAGGGAAGGCATCATCCACACTGCCAGGGCAAAAGAAAACAACACGGTGGTATGGAAGAAAAAGATTTGAAAAAACTTTACAGCATCCCTTTCTTTTAATTTCTCTGGTTTCCATGGGAAGTTTATTAGAATTGGTAAGTTATCCTGTGCTTTTTCTTTTTATGCAGGTTGAGATAGATGCATTTTTATACAATTTGGTTGGGATGGATGTACGTCAACACAATTTTCTCCTACTGATCATATATCATGAAAGGCATCTTGGTTGAAATCAATTTGCAGTTTTGGTTTTCATGAATAAAGGAAACAATATCAATAAAATATTTAAGATATGAGACCTAGAATGCATAACTTTTGTACCCATTGTCTATGAAGAAAAAACATACCTTCCAGAATAAACAAAACATGTATTCCCCGGTTCTGGGAGCTGATATGCCTCAGAAGGTGCACCATTGATAATCTACATTTTAGCAGAACAAGCAATGCAAATATCTTTATAATCATTCTAAAAATATCTTATATACCAGCCAGAAAAATCCATCAAAAGATCTTTAACACTTCAATGTAAACCTTGATAATACTACTACACAAGTAAATGAACAAGAGTGAGAATATGGGAACTAATAGTGTAACCAGAGAAATCAGCTATTTATTAGCAACTTCAAATATAGTATTGAATAAGCATATTCAAATGCTTTATGTAAACAATATCCACCACGAGTAAAAATAAGAAACAAATAATGCAGTTATTTACTAGCTACTTAGTGATAACACATAAGTACATAGTTAACGACAGAAGAAGAAGAAGAAGAAGCTATAACATACTGAAATAACAAATGAACTGTAAAGTGGCTCCGTAAGGTATGCGAGTGTTGTGCCACTATCGAAAATAGTGCCTGGTGTTGTTTCAATTGTATCATAGACCGATGTTTGTACCTCCATGTATACTCCATTTACAGATATCCCTTTCATTTCCACATTGTAATGTGCACTATATATCAAATGACACAGCAGAACTCAGACAAAGGAAGCAATCGAGGTGAAAGGATAAGGTTAAGTATTTTCTTTGGCAACTTCTGATATGGTCCCTAAGAAACATATTTTCCATAAGTTATATGTAAACAACTTTATTCTCAAATCAAATGTCTAGATATATTATATTTTCCCTTGTTATTTTTCTTTAAGTTTATCAAATTTAATAGTATGATGTAAATTACACAACTTTTGGAAGCTGATTATTTCCTCAATAAGGTAATTATGTTCCCATTTTCATGATTTCACCCATCAACAAACTTCTTACTAAGAATTTTTTTTTTTATCTTTTATTATCATTACAGTTGAGAGACTGACATAGATACCCACACTTACTGGGAAGAAATGATGGGAGTAAAGAGAAATCCAACATCCACGATATCTCCAATCACGAAAATACCGCCACCCTTTTCAGAACCTTGTAAGCAATGTGCGAAAACTCTGGGGGCCAACCCTTGCATATATAGTTGAGAAATAACAGACAGCTTGCTCTGGCCAAAACCCATTATTCCATCCACTACATTTTGAGCGGTTAATAAGTTACCAGATTGTCTATACCCACACCTGGAACCATAACATCCATAAAGAAAAGTGAAAACACTCTCAATCGTATTGAACCTATTCACGTAATAGAGATGGAAGGCAAATAATTCAACAATGTATCTTACCCAAACATTACATTTGCATCTGCAAGGGAGAACTGTGAAGTATTCAGTAGGATCATGTTATACATGAATTTATCAGTGATTAGATAGCCAGTTGTGCTACTTTGATCGCCGTATTGTGCTTCATAGCCACAATAGTTCTCCCCCTTGCAATCCATATCCAAAATCTTCAATCCATTGCAAACAGGATCTTCGCATGATAATGGTGAGCTTGTTCTTGATGAATTGGGATCATATGGAACTAGAACCATCTGGAGCCGAAGAAGAAAAAAATATAGAAACTTTGACCTTTATCCACATAAAACTGTGAAAGTAGGAAACAATAAAAAACTACACCAAACCTTTTGCGAAGCCTTTATAGGATACCCATAAAGTATTTCAAAACTACCAGGATGGCGCTCCAAAATGAGATGTATGAGAGCAAAGATGAAGGTATTTCTGGTTGCATAGCACCTTTTTTACCAATGAATGGAGGAAGTTTTTTGGATATGTGTGTCTATGAAATTTATGTTGTGTTCTCGTGGTTGCTTTGGAAAACACTTAGCTATGCCAAGAAAATGAATTGAAGGTAGTTTTCTGGTGTTTTGTGCTTTGATTACTTAGCGATAAACCTACACCAAGTTTATTTGTTCTTGGGCACGCCGTACAAGGGTTGCAGTTCAACCATAGCAAGTCACTCCCAGTATCCACTTGAACGTAATATTCTTTTGCTGGAGTGCCAAGGCTTACACGTGTAAAGTAGATGCTGCTTCACAAAAAAAGTGGGAAATAACCCATCAATCTGCTATCTCAGCCTATGCTTCTATAATTAATCCTTAGGACGTATTAAAAACAAAAGAATGCATTGCAGATGCCATTGTGGATTTACAACAAAGGAACTGAAAGGTGTCGATGTTTTAGAATGAGAAAAAACAAAATAGTTTTTAATATTAGTTTCTCATATTTTCCTTAGAACAATATTCAATTTATGTGTACATATATCATTCAGCTAACCTAAACCTTACATACATAGCTTTTAAGTGCATTTTGACAATGTAAATCACGTATGCATGTTTCTGTCAAAAAGGATATCTCAAGATAAACTGAACCTGCTCCATAAAGATTGTGGTAGCCTTCAGAATTGAAATCATTTTGCATTCACAGTATTATCTTAAAGTGCCTTTCTAAGCGTAGCTTAAATTCATGTAAATACTTTTTAAGAGCATCTTATATGTATTTCCATCCTTTCTAAATTTTCTTTACATGGATTTCCATCCGTTCTAAGAGTACCCTAAATTCATTTACGCCCGTTCAAAGAGTATGTTTAAGTGCATATACATGTTTAGGGGCTTATAAAAGAACCCTTGAATGCATTTCGCCATTTTCAAACATACCTTGAACGAATTTCATCATTTTCAAGACACAACTTGACCACAATTCATCATTTTCAAGCATATGTTCAATGCATTAAGGCCTCTTAATGACACCTCAAAAATAATTTAATCGACTCGAATACATGAAAATTTAATGACATTGCCTTAAATTTGAAAACCGATTATGCAAACATATGAATGACGTGATAAGAAATTTAACTAACCCTGCCACATAGGGGTTGAAGTTCCCTCCGAGTGGGAATTCTATTGCATTCGTGAGAACACGCCCATGCCTTACCATATCATGAGCTCTGAAGAGGTCCATATGCTCTTTACTTATCCCTTTACTAAGGCCCTTCTTCGAAGATACAATGTCTGTATACGCATGCCGGAGCTTCATGATCCCAAGTACATGACTTTTGGCAAGGATTGAGGTGTTGTACCCCAACATGATGTACAATGTGATGACAAGAGGTAGGGATTGATGAATCCACGGTTGTTTAGCAAGCCAGGTATTCATCCAAAAAACTGCAAATTGATTCAATGACTAAGGGATTTATAGATAAAAAGCTTTTGTTAGAAGTTTAATGTGTTTGCAATCTTGATTACATTTAGACATGTCAACTGAAGACGCTTCAATTTACAGGTTTGGGCTTTGGAGTTCCCAAAGCTAGGTTTTCGGCAGCTTAAAATTTTAAAAATGGATGTTTTGAATAGTTTCTCAAAACTTAAGATTTAATTTTTGTAGTTTTTGAGCTGCAATTGGTTGTCGAAGTTAGGTCATGAGGATGAAATTTATGATTGCAATCAGGGGTTGCAATCATAGCCCAGTTCAGAGTGAATCAGAGGGAAAAAAGTTAAAATTTTTAAATGGGGCGTGCGTTTAATTGAAGAATTGAGGAGCATTCTGAAAGGGATTCTATCCCAATTTCACATGGAAAAAATACTGAAAACACTCATCATCATCATCGTCATCATCATCATCATCATCATCATCATCATCATCATCATCAACATCATCATCATTACCATCACCACCACCATCACCATAATAATAATAATAGCAATACAGAATCCCAAGAAAACCAGAAACGATACCTAGAACCACAAATTAATGTGAGAGAACGGGAATATATAGATATAGAATGGATATAAAAAGAACAAATTGAACAGCATATGAATGAAAATGAAAAAGAGAAGTCGGTGAAAGTACAAACTGATAAGCGTTTTGCGGTTTTCTCTAATATTGCAATAAGGAAGGATTTATTTTCCACACGGGAAGGAAGAACAAAAGAAAGCAAACGCACCTGTTTGCAATGGATCCATGCCGGCAGAACAGTGGAGGACGGATGAAGAAGAAGAAGAAGAAGAAGAAGA
>JBBBWG010001770.1:4940-24465 GCA_037176905.1 Azolla pinnata
TTGTTGTTGTTGTTGTTTGTTGTTGTTGTTGTTTCATTCTCTTGATCTTGCGGCATGAAAAGGGATTGATTTCATGACTTTAATAGTGCTTTGTCATCGTAAACTCTAAACTGAACGCCGATTCACTGCGAAGGTTTAGTGGCTAGTTGCGCACTAAACCCTTAACTTGTTGCATTTCTGGTGTGAGGGTTTAGTGGCTAGTCGCATGCTAAACCCTATAACTTGTTGCATTTTTGGTGTGAAGATTTAATGAAGAGTTGTCCTCATTCCTAAACTCATTGCCTTTTTTTTGTGTGTGTGTGTGAAGGTTTAGAGACCAGTCTTTCTCTAAACCCTAATAAACTTATTGCCTTTCTGGTGTGCAGGCTTAGTGATTAGTCGTTGTAAACCCTAAACTCGTTGCTTTGTTGTTGGTTTGAAAAAACATTGGTTCAATCGTCCTAAACCCTTAGACCCCTAAGCAAACTCTATAGCTAATTGCTATCTTTTGGGATTCTTTCGTTTCTTTCAGGAAATCGCGCACCAAGAGAATCATCCGAGTTCCAGCCATAAGCTCGAAGATGTCAGACATCCCTCGAGATGGGTACTCTTGGAGGAAATATGGCCAAAAACCCATCAAAGGCTCGCCCCATCCAAGGTACTCATCCTTTTCATTCTCATGTTCAGATTTGACATGATCTGCGTTACTTTGGAAAGAGATCATCTGTCTATTTGGGGGAAACAATCGGGTTAAAGTTGGAGCTTTTCTTTTCTTTGTGTTGTTTTTGGTGATCATTTTGCTAGGAATTATTACCGATGCAGTAGTGTGAAAGGAGGTTGCCCTGCCAAGAAGCATGTCGAGCGAGCCCTTGATGATTCGAACATGCTGATCGTCACGTATGATGCGGAGCACAACCACTCTCAAGTGACTCCAGATGATCATAATCTATCGATCGTCCCCATGCTAGATAGATAGATAAATAGACAGGTAGATAGATAAATACATTGGTAGATAGATAGATAGATCAAATGGTCACCCCATGCTAGCTAGCCATAGCTAGATAAGATTATGATGGGGGGCAAAGACACAAAACTCACAGAGACAAAGCTCTGAGCTCCCTGCCATCTCTCCTTTGTTTATTCTGTTCATAGCATTGACCCAAAATATATAAGGTCTTGGCCAATTCTTCTATATGCCCACACATTCAACTTAGATGTGTGCTGGTGGATGCTAATCCCTCACATGTATCTCTGGCTCCATTGTAAAGATGGATCTCCATTCTAATGGGGCTTCCTTTTGTGCTTAATCTCACCGGGAGGGTTTCTCATCGCCAAATATGCCTCCAAAATTTGGGGAGTAAATCAAACCGTTTATGCAGCGACAAATTGTCGTTTCCTTTGGTGCTTAATCTCATCAGGGGAAGTTCTCATTGCCAAATGCCTCCAAAATTTCTGTTTATACAAGAATTGCATGAACATGTATGTTGTAGTTTTTCTGCCTCCAAACTTGGGGAGTAATCAGATTATGGGGCAGCATGAGCCATTGCTGTTCATATTACGTGGCCTCGGATAGAACAGTTGCATGAACATTGTAGTTTTTCTGCCTGCAAATTTGGGGAGTAATCAGACTTGTAGGCAGCATGAGCCATTGCTGTTTTGTATTACTTGGATTGGATTGAACAATTGCATCAGCATATTGGTAGTTTTTCTGCCTCCAAATTTGGGGAGTGATCAGATTATGTGGAAGCCACGCTGTTTATATGACTCGGATCGAATCGCATGAACATGAACATGTTGCAGGTTCTGCTTCATCGCGCTCCATTTACATAAGCTTTTAACTCGGTCATCAAGGCTTGTTGTATCAGAACGTAAGGAATCTTTTGGAAGGGCATTCATTAACTAGCTCAACAAGAGAGTTTCAGCAGGAAAGGAATCAAAAACCACCATCATCACCATCATCCTCTTCTTCAACATACAGAAGATGCACACATATATCTTTGGGCAGCAGCAAAGCTCAAATCAAAAAGATACAAATGCTTGTCATCTGCCACCTGCATAAAAGTAAGAATACACTCTCCCAAGTTGCGTGTCCCAATTGTTGTTGTTGGGTCCGATTCTCTGTTGACTTTGGTTGTAATCTGGGAGTTGGTAAAATCTGTGGAAAGCACTCATGCAAAATGAATGCAAAATGTGGATTGTTCACAAGGGCAAATCATCATTTCACTGGTTTCTATATATATATATATATGTATGTATGTATTATGTATATGCTTTGCTGAGAGAAGTGAAAGCCATGTCTTGAGCTTGAAGAAATGGCATCTATTAATTAAATCAGTCAAAAAGCCTGCTTCTCAGTATACACACACACACACACACACATCATTAGTGTGCTGCATTGACTAATTTTGGACAAGACAGCATCTAAATTTGACTTTGTTCTCTCTCAGTTGTGTGGTTTGATGATGCCTTTTTCTTGATCCTTCTTCTTGATCCTTTTTCCTGTTGAGACTGAAATTGCTGTTCTCTCTCTCCCCATAATACACTCCCATCGCCGCACGATTCCAGTCTGATCAAAGTCAACTTCATTCATTCATTCATTCATTCATTCATTCATTCATTCTACGCTAGCGAAATGATCCGTCAGAATCGAGTTTGAGAAGTTCTCGCATTAATCCAAAGGGGCGGAACACGCTTTAAACAAGTAGACGACAAGCTAAACGTTCACCCGAAACCTAACACCACACCGCGCGTATATAATTCTTCTTGCTCGCAAGCAAAGATTCCCCTCCACTTCACGCTAGAAATCGGCATATTTTCTTTGCGAGCAGCATTGCGTGCTTCTCTCCTCTTGGGCGATTTGCTTAGTGGAATGCCACCAGTCCGATGGATTGCTTCGATCCGCGGTTCTTGGGACATGGATACAACCTTTGGATCGGCTGAGCCTTCGCCGAATCACCCAAAGAAAAAGCATACAAGTCACCTTTGGGTTCATTCAATGCCTTATTGCATATACTATATATATATATATCTGGCGGAGATTTCGATGCCCGCGTTATTTCGCAATTGGCAATTTCCTCTCAACATGTCCAAAAAAAAAAACAGAGATCCTATTCCAAACTTCTGCAGCATTGGAGGATCACGGCAATACTCGAATCAAAACATGCATCGCATCAAGCGATATGACGAGAGGTTAAAAGAGGAATCATTTATAGTGTAGAAGGTAGGAATTGTGTTTTGAAAAGATTGGAGTGGTAAAGAAAGTAGAACGTTAAACGAGCTATTCGATTCTGAGATCCTGAGCTCCGAGGGTTTCAACACTGATTGATGATCATTCAAAGAGGAATATGCAAAAGAGCAAGCACGCAAAGCAAAGATGCTCTGCTCACTGCTCCCCGATCCATCATCCATATTCATGAGATCATTCCAGAGCTCCCTCCATATCCATCCTGATGATGTCTGTTTTTTGGCTGGAGATCCTTCACACATTCATGCTGTTCCCAATGTACATTACATACTATATCATTCACAATCCCTGCTTTTTCCTGATCATACCATAAGTGTGACATTCCAGCAAACAATATCATAAGCCAAGGCATTTTGAGAAAACAGGAAATGGGTGTTCTAGTTTCTTTATCAAATATATCAAGCCAAATGGTTTTTTTCTGATTTGTATAATATATATATATATATGTCAAAGCATGCACTTACCAACCATCATTTTGTGTACCACACACCATTTGGCAAGAGCCGATAATCGTTTCTTAAATCCATCATTTGGCGCGATCCTCGGATGCTGTTAGGTTAGCAGGTACAACAAACAAACAACAGATCTTTTTTGTATATCTGAAAAAGAAGCAAAAGCATCAACCGCCCGTGCCAGTGCCTTTTGACTTAAAAATCAATAAATTAATCGGTCAATCATTCCATTCTGCACCAAAGCTGAAAAGTACCCTATCACACATCCCACTATTCACGCCTCCGATCTTCAACAATCTTTTCTTTCTTCTTCGTCACCTTCTTTGACGAATTCGGTAGGTCACAAATGCTTGAAACTATATTTAGGTTGAAACTTTGCCACACAGCAAAATCCAAAGGGCAGCTCATGAAAATCTTGCCATCAGCGAGCGGAGAATTCCCGACTCGTTATGGACGCTGCCCCATCTGGTCAGCGCTCTCTCTTTCCCAAAAGCAAGCAGTATGTACAGCAAAAACAAACCCCACCTTTGAAGCTTGAAGCCAAGTGTCACAAAAGAGAATAAATCAATGGAAGAATGTGCCAACACTACTGAAAATCGTCGCAAAGACTGGTATATGGAGCTCAATATGCCCACAAACGCACGAATATATATATATAACAAACACCTGGAGGTGGATTTGGAAGCATATCATCCTTATTTGGGGCAATCCCCATGAATGCCAAATTTTTCCCCAGCACTAAGAAAAACCCATTAACGGAAAATATGGATCCTTTTCTCTTTGTGTGTGCGTGAGTGAGTGAGTGAGTGTGTGTACCTTTATAGAGGAAGAAGATCGAAGCTTCTCAATCTTGGCGATCATCACGAAGATCAGCGTCTGCTTCCAAATTTGCACCATTCGCTTTTGCATTTGCAACTCCAGCTTTCACGTTTGCGGCATCCGCTTTCACATTCGCAGTAGCCATGTCGGGGAGGTCAGCCTCACAAGCAACCCACCGACTGCGCTCACAATAGTTTGCTAGGCTGCGCCAGATGTTATCCACACCCACGCGGCTGTGAGCACTTCTCCGGGTTGCTGCTTTCACCGATTCGATATCACCAAAGATATACATAAGCCGTTTCGCCCTAGACAGCAAGACACAAGCTCGATTCCGATCTACAGCAAACGCTGAGCCCCTGTCCCCTACCACCAGTGAAACCAGCACATCGTCCGCCTCCTGACCTTGGAAGGAGTCGACGTTATACACCGGGATCTTCTCGAGCTCATTCTCCTTCAATAGCTTCGTCACCATTATCCTCTGCCCTTCGTATAGGGACAGCACAATGAGCTTCCCATGGTGCAACTCCAGCCCGGCCTCGTCCATCCTCGCCTTATACTCTTTGCAATACGATACTATCGCTTCGGCCTCGGCGATGTTGCAGAGGGATTTCTTAGTCCCCGAGGCTTGCCTCGGGAAGCCTGACACGGCCACCCACATCAATGGCTTCTTGATGGAGCTCCGGCTGTTGGGACAATCCTTCCGTGAGACCGTCTCGAGCCTTCCCTGATAGAACTCCTCCGAGACAAACTTTGCGATGCAGTTGGGCATCCGGAATTGCTGGTGAAGGAATTTGACATCGCACTGACCAGCAACGAGGTCGAACACGCTTTGCAGCGGCTTCCCATATGGAGGCAGTTGCGAGGGGTCTCCGAGAACACTGAGCATCTGCAGATGGGGCAGGCATACCAAGTTGGAGATCAGGTGCCCCTCTGCTGCTTGCGAGCACTCGTCGATGATCAAGTGTGTAACCTTCGTGCCCATCAGCCCTGTGTAGAAAGCTTGGCTTCCGATCACAGCAAGTGTGCATAGGATCACCTTCGGCACAGTCACCTTGTTCCTGAACGCCCATGTCTTCATCCCGGCTGCTGTTTGAGGACCGGAAATCACTATACAATCCTTCACATGCGTGTAGTGATCCTCGTGCCAATCCACATAGTAATCTTCGCTGATCAATAAGAGCACGCCAGGTATCCCTTCCTTCACCATCGATTCTGCCATATGCCGAACCGCTACGTTCTGATGAGCCACGCACAAGAGCGTCTCCCCTGCCTCTCCGATATGCTCCCACGCTTTGGCGACAGCTTTGATCAGGGTAGTTTTCCCTGTCCCAGGTGGGCCGATGACAGCTGAAAGAGGCTTTGAAAGCATGTGTGTCCACGCGTTCAGCTGGCTCGAGTTGAGCTGATCTTTGCAAGCATTCAGCAGCTCCTTCTCTAGATCGAATGACTTGGGCTTCACCCCGACGCTCTCTATAGAGCAACCCAATGCGACGAGAATGTGGGGCGGACAAGCGGGCGGTGTGCACAGGAGGAAATACAAGACATCTTCGAGCTTCTTTCTTTGCACATCGGCGTTATCGCTGTTATCCACCAACACTTTGCTGATCATACTGACATCTATGTCGATCTCTGGAGGTACCTTGCTGCTACCACAGTTACTAGTATTACACGATTCCGATGATCTGTCAGGGTCTAACACCACCTTGTTGCCCCTTCGAACCATGGTCAGGTATTTTTCGGGTTCTCGGCCATTTTTAAATCTTAGCTCAACTGTGGAATTCAGGCCCAGCACCCGAGATTTAAAATGGCTTTGCTGAAGCTTCAGAAAATGCTTGTGAACTTCTATCTTTGCCCCTGTCATCTGGGCAGAAGACAAAGCAAAGCAAAAGAGCCACACTTGTATTTTCACTCTTCACGCCTCTTCATTCTACTACTGGAAAATGTCTACAAATTACTTAAAGAGTGTTACCTCGACAGTTGTGTCTTTATCCTTCTTCACAATCAGCTCGGGACTGAAAACTGATCTTCCAAAGTAATTAAGCAGCTCATATGGCATGTTTCTTAGTGAAAAAGATGGTGCATCTCCCTTCCACATCTCGCTCTGCCTAGCCCAGACTACCCGCGATGCCCATACAGATAGAACTGCAGATTTGATCTGGCCAAAGCAACAATTTGATTCAGATTATGCACAATTTTAGAAATCAGATGAAATCCATATGCCAGAAACCGAAATCATCTTATCTCCTCCCATGTTTACAACTTAGGAGCTTGCGACACTGTTTTATAGCAATCTGTTTGTTCAAGTGAGCTGTTCGAGCTCTCTTCGTGTTTCTGATTATTAAGAATGAAGTTTAAACTACGCATGCTGTTCGATCTCTCTTCATGTTACTGACTATTAAGAACGAAGTTCAAATTTTTCATGGTTGCAACCTTTTCAGAATACCATATGAAGGGCAACTTCACAAAGCTAGTCTGTAGAGCCAAATGGCAACGAACCTCGTGATTCACCAATTACACATATAAACATAACCAACACAAAACATGAAAATGCAAGTGCGCATATACATACTTCACACAAAAGAGGTCTAGAATCAGAAAGAGACCCTTTTTTCCAGACCTGTTCAAGGCTAAGTTGCGATCCCCAATCGCTCATGAGAACTTTTTTCTTCTCTGTCCATCCCCAATTAAACAGTTCCCTACATGCAGAAGAAGTATAAAAGCGACTCTAAGCTGAATTTCTCACCACCATATGCTCAAACAAAGCAACCATCCCAAGTAAGAAGTACCTGAAAATCGATAAGACGCCCTTTTTTCGCTTTTGGCCAGTCGACAAGTGTGTGATCTTGATGCATCTGTTTGTTACAAGCCCTAGAAAATGGAACAATGCGAGAGCATCTTTATGGATCTCAGGGCCCACCTTGACTAGGTTCTCATCTGATAAAACCGTTCTCAGCATCTTAGGGTACTTCATTGGCTTCCTTGATGGAACAGGTAATAACAGAGTGCGCTGGTGTGAAGAGAGCGAGATCAAACACGGCCCAAAATTGGGTCCATACTTGCAAACCAAGCCGAGGAACGAAGGTGCCCCAGATTGATCTTGCAACAACCATTCAATACAAGAGTCAACAGAGGCAGCTTGATCTAGAGAAGCCATTCTTGCTTGAATCCCAAATTCTTCTCCAGGCTGAGATGATAGAGAATCATTTGGTGCTGATGGCATTGACACCATCATACGCTTTGGGATAGCCAGCCGAAATCTAGGCACAGAATTGGAGCTCCTCTCAGATTTTATTTCTTCTAAGACTTTGGAGATTCGGAAACCATCGTCTTCAACCAAGTTATCATGTGGATCTTTGCTTTCCAAGACTACTTCTTCCTCTTCTTTCTGGCGAGTGCTGATAGAGCTTGAAGGCTGAGCCTCTTCCACAACACCAAGCACATCTGCAAGTTCAAAGAGCTGATCTGTGGAGCAGGTTGGAACAAAAGGTTGCCATATATCCCAATACTGAATGGTTGAAGCCATTGATGTCTGCAGTATCAGAAAATGGTTTGGGTCCACCATGCCGAAAGATTTGAATGACTCGCACACAACCTATAACATTATCAAGCAATAAATTGATCCCATCCCATGAAAAGAACCTTCACAAATAGATAGCTCAGGAGAGAAACAACATACTTACCTTTTCATGAGCTTGAGAGGTTGGGACAAGGCAGAAGATTAAGTGGTCTGCAGTGATGGCTGCCAAGCATCTCTGTAAGAGAAGCTTCGAGTCCATGGGGATCATATCAGATGTGGCTTCCGAAGCATAGACTGTGCTCAGTGATTTCTCACATGTATTCCAATATGATTTCGTGTCGACAAAGGGAAGACCGTTAGTACATCGGAGAAGCATATTCCCCGCTGTAAGAGAGCTGTCAGAAACACCTGCTTGTGAGCCGTCTGTGCATGAATTTGTTCCCGGGATGTGATTGAGAGCCGAAACCTTGAGGTTATCACTCTCATTTCTTATAATCTCTGGATTGAATAAGAGAGAATGATTTTCTTCAATCGGCGCAATAGAAACTTTGTGTTTCGCTGAGTACACAAATCTGAACTTGTCAACAATCCCTACCATCTCCTCAGCTTCGCTTACTTCCTGTTACAGAAACAGCATATAAAAACATATTTCCAGAGGCTTTCCTCATTTCAAAACCAATAAAATTGTTCCAAAAAGGAATTGGGAAAAAGTCTACAGACAAACACTAACACCATCAGGTTACACCAAATTCCTTGATTCATGAATGATGCATTGGCATTCTTGAACCAAAGATTCGTTATCTTTGAAAAGTCGTTTCAGACTATGAGAAACTGTATGACAAAATGCTCTCTCGCCGATAATGAGCTTACCGACAAGAATTCCCACGACAAAAATGAGCTCACCAATAACGAAATTACCAATCACGATATACGACCATGTACAGACCATCATAGACCGTAGACCCTAAATCTAGGATCATTGACCCAATGCTTCTTCAATTTCACAAAAGCTGTCCCAAATGCAAGGAACCCTGATACCCAAACAACTCAATTATGTGTACACATCACCGCGAAATGTTTCTATTTTCTAAAAGAACCAAATGCACACGAGCGAATAATCGGGCTTATCAAACAATAAAAAAAGGAGTTTGGGATCAACAAGGTACATTAATCGCAAGCCAAATCTTATATGAAGGAAAGGAACAATGCCATATACAATCGAACGGAAGAGGGGCGATGGAAGCAATGAGCTTACCAATAAGGAGTGCGAGAATCTCTTAACCCTTCCTCTTCTGAGGAGGGCCGGCTTCGGATACATGTACTTCGACAAGCGCAGAAAGGAATGGGCCATCTCGGACGCCGGAACCCCGAGCTGCGGAACCAGAAGCTCAAACCGCGGACAGGAACACCTGCACCTTGCTCGTTCCACATATCCCCTCGGCAACCTCCGGAGCGGAGAAGAACATCACACGCCCCTAAAGATTCCTTCCCTCCTTCATGTAAGCAGAGCAAATTGGGAGCTTGGTGCGATCAGGAGGAAGCTGCAAAAACACGCCGAGCTGATTCTTTGCTTTGCTTTGCTTTGCTTTCTGGATTTCCCCCCCTTGTTGTGCGCGTGCAGCAGAAGGGGCGGCTAGCTAGCGAAAGGATTGCTGCCCTTGGTCCTCCTCCTGATTGGGTACGGGAGAGGGGTTTTGGGTGGGGTTAGGAACAGGGCACAGACAATGGACTCTGCTTCAGAGGGGGTGAAGAAGAAGGGTTTTGAGCAGAAGGACAATCTTGTTGCAGGTTCAAGAGTGAAGAAGAAGAAGAAGAAGAAGAAGAAGAAGAAGGGTTTTGAAGCATATGGACATCTTCCAGAGGTCTGATCTGATCTCATCTCACTTATCCCAGAAACTGTTTTTGATCTGATCTAATTTGATCTGATTTATCCCGGAAATTGATCTGATATGATCTGATTTATCCCGGAAACTGATCTGATCTGCTTTAATCGCGCAAAACTCTCTTCTGTATCCGAAGAAACTCGGCAACTCGATCCGAGAGAGTGCTCTCGCATCCGTATCGGTAGTTTACCCCACTTCGATCTTTGCCGAGGCCGATTTTACTTGTCTTATTGGTATTGAATGAAGTTGGGAGCTTTTTGAAAAGCCCTTACAATCGCCAGAAGCTCCTGTTTTTTCTGGTCGTGAAAATATTACAATCTGATGCAGATTGTCGCTTTGCGTTAAATTTCTTGTTGAAGGATTGCACCAAGAACCACCCAAGTCTTTCGTGAGTTCGAGCTTTGCTGAGATTTGTAGCTTGTGTCATTGCATCGTGGTGGTGTGTAATGATCCGAGTGAAGCTGGATGTGAAGCTTAATTAGAATATTTCCAACCCCAGAACAACTTTGGAGGGAGGCTTTTTCAGGATTAAATTGAATGGGGAAATTGGGTGATTGTAGCAATTGTGGCATGGCTCATCTTACATACATATATGCAGCATATAACATGAAAGCCAAGGAAACCGAGTTACCAGATGGAACCTTGACCATATGATGAATGGGGTTTGGCAACAGATCTCTCCACAGTTGGAGGTGGTGGACTACTATGAGCTGGAGGAGGCGATCAGTTCATGTGGTTGTTTTGCTTAAGGTTGCACGAGTGCTCGAGATCCGTTTGTATAATGTTCAGCAGACGAAACAAAGATTTGGATGAGCTGATCTAACCACATCAAGATAGATCTCGTTCGATGCAAGATATATAGCATGCGTTCAGTGGATGCCTTTGCTGGTGGACCAGATGTTGGTTTCGGTCAAACCTTTTGGGGTCTGATCGGCGGGGATTCGCGTCAAAGGCTGACTGAGAAATGCAATACTTTCGGGGGAGTACGGTGGACCTGGAGGAGCATTGACGTCATCGTTCCAAACAATTATTTAGTCGAATCGGGCAGGTCCTATCAGGCCGATGCATATTGGCTTGTCCCAGTTTAGTGGGGCAAGGATCCAGATCGTAAGGATGGTTCTCCGCCAATGTCGAGTCTGCCCTCTTGTGCGGGTTCTATTAAACTACAGTTTCGATGCAACGTTAACCCCGACCAGATCGAAGGTTTCCAGAGGTCAATGCGGATCAAGACGATGGGCTCTATATTATGATGGGTTGGATCAGGATCGATCGCAAGGATAAGAGCGACCTTGAAGACATCGGGGATCGAAAAACCAAAAGACCCGGGACAAGCTAATGCAGATTCTCGACCACTCTGCGATATATGCTGTATCGGATGCATGATGCATGTCTGGAGTCACATGGGGTATATGCACACACACACACATACACATGAATGTAGGCTTATTTGATGTCTATGTGTGTGTGTGGGTGAATGATGTATGCGTGGGATGCATGTATGTATGGGTGGACGTATGTATATGTATTTGTGTTGCGCTTGCATGAATGTATGTATGCATGCGTATGTGTGTATGTATGTGTTGTGCACGCATGCATGTGTGCCTTGTGCACGCATGCATGTGTGCCTTGTGCATGCATGCATGCGTAGATGTATGTATGTGTGCGTTGTGCATGCATGCATGTGTAGATGTATGTTTGTGTGTGTTGTGCATGCATGCATGCGTAGATGTACGTATGTGGGTGTTGCGCATGCACGTGTAGATGTATGTATGTGTGCGTTGTGCATGCATGCATGTGTAGATGTATGTATGTGTGGGTTGTGCATGCATGCATGCGTAGATGTATGTATGCGTGCGTTGCGCATGCATGCATGCGTGGATGTATGTATGTATGCGTGCGTTGCGCATGCATGCATGCGTGGGTGTATGTATGGATGTGTGCGTTGCGCATGCATGCATGTGTAGATGTATGTATGGATGTGTTGTGCATGCATGCATGTATCCATGCGTATGTGTGCGTATGCATGTTTTAGGCTGTGCAGATGCATGCATGTATGTATGCATGTGCATGTGCATGTAAGTACGTGGGCATGCATGCAAGTATGTATGCATGAGTGTGTGCGCGCTGTGCATGTACGCACGTGTGCTTATGTATGTATGTGTGTGTGCGTGTGTATGTATGCATGCATGCATGCGTATGTGTTATGTATGTATGCATGTGTGTGCATGCATGCACGTGTGCTTATGTATGTATGTATGCGGGGGTTGTATGTATGTATGTGTGCATGTGTATGTGCTATGTGTGCATGTGTGCATGCATGTATGTATGTATGCATGCATTGCCTTGAATCAAAAGAAAGCCCTCTTTTGTATTTACAGTTCATCGCAGAGAGAAAGCTCTGTTTCCGCCATAGCCACGCCCTTCTCCTCTCCGCTTCCTCTGCTGCTGCTGCTGCTGCTGCTTCTTCTTCTGCTTCGCCTCTCCTGCAGACTGAATGGGACCAACACGGGAGCCGCCCAGATGAGTCCATGCGGCCTCTTCTCCATCTCCCTCTCTCTTTGTTGTTTTTTTCTTCTTTCTTGCGCGGGCTTTGCAATCAAGCCGGTTTCAATCTTTCCGCTGCTCAAGCGGTTTGAGAAAAAAAGAAAGCCAGAGAATCTCTCGTCTCTCTGTACCCTCCCATTGATGCACTTGCTCCGCCAAATGCGGGCCCTGCCCTGATGGTAGCCTGGAATCGAAGGCGGCGGGATCTGGTGGACACTAGGCCGTGAATCAAAGCAGTGAATGTGCCTTGTGAATGCGGTGCCAATGAAGGGGTCAGTTCTCAAATCGGCTCCGGAAAGCAGGAATAATCTGGCGAGGAAGCTGCAGAAGCCCGAGACCTAGTCAGCAACAGAATGAGAATCTAGCTGGAACAACAGCCGGAACTTTGTGGGGAGGCGTTTTGCAAATGCAGAGGAGAACTTCTCTCTAAATAGAGCTGGGAATCCGAACGCGAGAACGCGATGGAATCTAACACGGGATCTAGTGTGAAGCTGTTTCCTCGGGAGGAATCCTGAGTGGGGAATCCAAGCGGGAATCTAGAGGGTAAACAACAGGAAACCGATCGTTCGAGATCGGCTTTGCGGCGAGCACAAGGCAGGGGAGGGGGGGGGAGAGGCGAGAGGAAGTGTTTTCTTACAGACATGTTGAAGCAGATACTAAGCAAGATTCCTCGGAACAAGTCATCGTCGAAATCCGAGGGACAGCACAATGACGCGGGGAGGGGAGCGGGAGTTGCCGCGAATCATTCGATGTCCTTGTCAGGGCCCGGTGCGAAGAGTCCCAACGCCGGATCCTTGCTCATGATGCAGGGCAGATTCCCGAGCGGGGTCAAAACCGCGCCTTTCCCGATCGGGTCGGGAAACGAGTTCGTGGAGCCGCTGCCCTCGTTCCGCGACGTGCCCAATTCGGAAAGACAGAATCTGTTCATTCGGAAGCTTTCCCTGTGCTGTACCGTCTTCGACTTCTCCGATGGGAAGAACACACGGGAGAAAGAGATCAAGAGGCACACCTTGATCGAGCTCGCCGATTTCGTGGGCTCTTCGTCGTCGAGCAAATTCTCGGACCTGGCCATGGAGGAGATCGTCCGCATGGTCTCAGCCAACATCTTCCGTGCTCTTCCTCCTTCCACGCACGGGGCCGTGCCAGCCGATCTGTTTGACCCCGATGAAGATGAGCCAGCCATGGAACCTGCATGGTCTCACCTCCAGCTTGTCTACGAGCTCTTCCTTCGGTTCATCATGTCCCCTGAGATGGACCCCAAGCTCGCCAAACGCTATGTCGACCATTCCTTCGTACTGAAACTCATCGACCTCTTCGAGTCTGAAGATTCGAGGGAGAGGGATTGCTTGAAGACTATCCTCCATCGGATCTACGGCAAGTTCATGGTACACCGGCCCTTCATCCGGAAGTCAATCAATAATGTTCTCTATCGTTTTATCTTTGAGACTGAGCGTCACAATGGCATCGCAGAGCTCTTGGAGATATTGGGTAGTATCATTAATGGGTTCGCCTTACCACTCAAGGAAGAACACAAGCTATTCCTTGTTCGTGTATTGCTCCCACTTCATAAGCCTAAATGCGTCTCTTTTTACCATAGACAGTTAACATACTGTATCACTCAGTTTGTAGAGAAAGAGATGAAGCTAGCCGACACCGTGATCAGGGGTTTATTAAGGTACTGGCCGATTACTAATAGTCAAAAGGAGGTATTATTCCTTGCAGAGCTTGAGGAAGTATTGGAAGCAACACAGCCGGCTGAATTTCAGCGTTGCATGGTCCCACTTTTCCGGCAGATTGGAAAATGCATCAGCAGCTCGAATTTCCAGGTAAATACAATCTGTTTGATCCCAGGAGTGTTATGATTTGTTATAATGTACATGTTGTATGCTGGATCCGGCGATGATCACGTGAGAATAATCCAGCGTGTAATAAATGTTCGTGGTTTTAGGCTTTTGCTATAATAGTTTTCTCAATTCCACCTAATGTCCCTGTAGTTGTTTCACATCAGTACATTGCCTGTCTCCAAATAGTCCACTAATAAAACACATAATTAGTATTATGTTGTATTGCGTGCATGGATGAATCCACTTTATTACCGTATCCCCTTGCATGAGACGTTATATTCTTTTCAAAAGCCTATTTTTGGGAAATCCTAAAACGCAGAAAAAATAAATCACGCATGCTGTCTATTTATTTATCATTGTCGATTCGTAGCTAAATGGATAGACTATTTGTAGCTTAACTAAGTACATTAATATAATCATGGTTATATGATATTATTCAAATGTCACAGAGAGTACGAGAGGAGAAGTGAATTGCAAGTAAGTTGGCACTAGGTATGTAAAAGAAATGAACTAATACTGCTTGCCATTAGTTTGGAGTGACAATTGAATCCCAAAATACATGTACAAATCTGTGCTAAACTCTCATAATACCTCTATCTATAGTAAAATCTACTGATGAACAGCACAATCAAGGAGAGATGATTAGTGGTGCGAGAGGCAACTCTGTACACTGACACAGCAAAGAAGAAAAGTGTGGGAACAACTGAATTGGGTAGTTTTGACGGTTAGAATGGCTGACACTGATAAGAAGTTCAATGACAAACATTAGAATGCAAGTGCCTGTTGTGATACTTTTCCACTCCCATTTATATAGAAAGGATTTTGTAGGATGAGAAAAAAAAACTTCCTGGATAGTTCCAATGTGTCCAATTCATATTGAAATGAAGCTTCAGCAAATGTAATTACCCCCTTGGTTTTAAGCGAAAATGTCCACTCTCACTGATTCTCTTGAAAAACTTTTGCATGCAAGAGAAAGCTGACTATCATTTACTTGAAAACTAGGATTAATTTGTGAAGACTATCATCGAGAGAAAACTGTTATTTCCTACAATAATAAGGTATTTGAAAAACAGCTTGGCCTTGAACAATAATAAACTAAATGAATTAGCTGCTTTAAAAGTTACATTGGCCTGTAGCTTTTGAAAGGTAGGTGGCTTCAATATCTTGGACTTAAGCTTCTCTGTGCTCATAAGTCTAATGAATGTGCTTCATATATCATAAAATCGAGGAAGGGAAGTTTATTGTGCATTTAAGGACATATACAAGGAGAGAAATCAGATATTGGGTCCTCAAGAGATAGTTATATGACGTTTCAATGGTACTAGTGCTTCTTTACAGGGTTCAAACATAAATTAACCTGAACTGAGTTACAAAATGTCCGAGAGTGTTTCACAATATCCACACATACTCCTACTTATTGGGATTGTGTCATATCCTACTGAAATTATGGGCATGATGCAGGTTTTTGAGTTCATATTTAAGCTCAAAATAGAACCTTAATCTAGTTTTACTGTAAGTCCATGGGATACAAATAGAAAGAAACATTTTAGAAGGCCTAAGTAGATTGCGCAGAAAATAGTACTTGTTTTACAATTCCATTGTTTGTTTATCTGGAAGAGATCGGACTGCCTATCATGTCCATTCATTCTTTAGGCTTTCCCACTTGTTTTTCAAATCCCACCTTTTCGTTAATTTTGCTTAGCTTTTATTCTCTAAATTTGGGAGATATGGTGTTGGTGCTCTAACAAAAGTTTCATCAACAATGCATGTTTTTTCCCTAGCAAGTTTGCTAGCCTTGGTGTAACACTGTACTTGATGCTCGAGCTTCAAATATGGTTTCTGGACATATTTAACCTTCAGCCCATCATCATCAGGTGTATTGTGCTTGAAAGGTCTTGATTGACCGCTGCATTAATAGATACATTCTCTGAAGGGTGATTTAGCATTTGTAGTAGTATTTGAAACACATGCAGATAAGTGGCTTATATATGAAGATGGCATATTCAATGTTGCACCTCAATGTAAATTAATGATTTCCTTGCGGTTCAAGCCAAAGATTGGATTATCTTTGGAAGCTTATTTTTTCATCTTACATTTCCTTCTAGAGGGATTTTTTCTAAATTCTACAATAAATATGTTAATAGTTTAAATTCTCATCTTTTCGCAGGAAGAAAAGCTATTATATGTATATATACCTTGGTAGCAATGCATGGTCAGTGATATTTGTTAGATTGGTTCACAAATGTACCCTTATTTTATTGCCATTGATTGTAGAAATGTAGTAATACTAATTAATCTATCAATATATTGTCTGCCGAGTGTATAGTATTGTACGAGCAGTAGCTGTTACTGGGTACATTATGGTAATTATGGTAGAATAATTTGAGACTCTTCCAGAATCACGTGAAAAAGCGTTGCGAAAGAAAATATGCGTACATGCTATGTCAGATGCATTGATATGGCGTAGGGTCTATAATTAGAACCTCTTTTGGTTATAATTGCACCAATTTCAAAACTTTATGTTAATAAATGGTTTTAGTGTACAAATGAGGCTGTTGTATTGGTAAAAACCATTTGGATTAAAACTGGAAGGCATAACAATTTGTCTATTGGTGTTTTCTTCACAGGTTGCCGAGCGAGCCCTATTCTTGTGGAATAACGACCACATCATACATCTCGTGACACAGAACCTGGAAGTTATTCTTCCACTTGTCTTTCCCGCCTTAGAGACAAACACACAGAGCCATTGGAATCAAGCTGTGCATAGCCTAACCCTGAACACGAGGAAAATGCTCATGGAGCTAGATCATGATCTCTTTCAAGAATGCAAGAAGAGGTTCAATGAAGATGAAGCCAAGAAGAAGGTGATGCACGAGAGGCGAGAGCTGATATGGCGACGATTGGACGACATTGCTTCTACGAACATACCATGTAAAACGCCCTCCTTGATCCCACAGAGTAGCAAGGTATGAACATGTTCTTGTATGGAGAGAGAAAGCGAAAATCATCTTTAATATCCTTGGAATCAAGCGAGGTTCTACGCAAGGAGATGCCGATTGTGTCATAACCCTTTTCCTTTTTTTTTTTGGGTGTTCTCGATTTAAAATTTGATCACATATTAACCCTTTGATGCATTTCCATGCTTGAGGACAGAGCCTTCTTGTTGGATATATATATATACATATGAATGATCAAAGCCAAGTCTTGTCTTTAGAATGTTCAACTCACAGTGTCTGGAAATATTTGGACTCTTGTTTTTCCAAAACAATTTTTTTTTAGAATTCCGAATGAGAGCAACTACAGAATAGTCCTGGATTCAGATTGGGAATATGATTGCTGTGAGTAGTTGAAAGTGTCATTGAGAGCAAATTTGGAACGTTGAAATGGTACACATTGATTGCGAAAAAGCCAATGAATTATCCAGTCTAAATGCTCTTTAGCCTTGAAAACCGAGCCAGTGGAAGCTGAGTCATATGCCTTTCAATTATGTTGTTTTTCTATCAGTGATAAACCCCAAGCCTTCAACACTAAATCCAAGGTTGCATATGTACATCTGATGTAATATATAACATATACTCATCGATTAGATGCTAGTTGTAAGCTGTTTCAGGGTTTAGGGAAGATTGTTGATGGGAGATTGACATGAAACTCTTCCCTCCGAGTGATGCGACCAATGCCAAGCTTCCAACAAGATTGGCATCTTTTTCTTAAGAAAAGGGTCCCCCATTTGAGATCTGGCTTGGGAATGCAAGTTTTTTGTGAAATGTTCGAGATTTGGGGAATGGTTATTGACAAAATTCAGATCAAATCGTGGGGTGCATTCCACGATGCTGTTAACGTCAACGATTCCTCAATAGTAGAGTAGTAGTAACAACGTATCAAAAATAGTTTTGTATACCGTGTTTGACAACATTTGACAATCTTGTGCAAAATACAGCTTGATATGGATTAGGAGGAGGAATTATGGGCTATGATATGTAGCGGTTGTGCTATCCATTTTGCAAAGAAGCATCCTAACCACGAAGATTAACTATCCAATCATTTATTGTTGGCTATGACAGATGGCCATATAATACATCAAAACTATCACATATGGCTCTAGTTCCCAGAATGAAGAAGACGCATTTCACAATGACACGTCACATCATCGTACAACTGGAATCCCGATTGGAAAACGATTTTGCTGTCGTGGAGTTTGAGTTATACAACTTCAAATGTATGTGTCTAGGGTAGAAATCACTGGGGTTTTGAATCGGGAGATGGGATGGTTTAAGAAGAGATTACTATTTAGAAGTAATAAGAATTTAATACGATCGTGCTCCTAGATCAAGTGAACACACAAGTATTCTAGAGAGTAGTATGAGGGAGTTAGGGTTATAGATTGTGACATCAGGTTCAGACAAGACAGATTAGGGTTTAGAAAAGAGAGATTAAGGTTTAATGACTGTTTCTTTCTTGGTTTCTTCCTCTTTTGCTTTAGTGTTCCTTCTCTGTCTCTCCGTGCATTTCAGCTCATGCGCCCAAAACATCAAGACACCATTTTCGTCGCTCTAACGGGCACTCGATAAAAAAAAAGGCATACCTTACCCCATCGTAGTATTAGGTTGTGTTTGATGATCTTACACAACAGATGCGAAAGGAAGAGCTGGTTCTGGTAGAACTGGATCGGATCGAACGTGTCGGGGATTTTGTTTTGCTGTTGGATCCAGACTCTTGGATCCAGAAACACAAACACGACGAATTCGCCTGAAGTTTTGGACGTAGTGCTGAAACAGGCCGCACTTGGGAATGGGTTTTTTTGTTGCTCGTAGCGGAATAAGAGCTAGGCCCGAAAAGATTCTAGAGTCGAGAAAGATTCCAGAGCGGAAAAAACGGGTTCTCGTCGCACTGCAGATGGCTTTGTGCCGCCCGTAGCAGAATAAGAAGAGAGTTCGGCTGAAAAGATTCCAGAGTCGAGAAAGATTCCAGAGCGGAAAAAACGGGTTCTCGTTGCACTGCTGATGGGTTTTCGCTCGTTGCAGAATAAGAAGAGAGTTCGGCCGGAAAGATTCCAGAGTCTTTGAGATTCCAAATTCACTTCTTTCGACCGAGTGAAGATAGATTCCAGAGTCTTGGAGATTCCAGAGTCTTGAGATTCCACAGTCTTTGAGATTCCAGAGTCTTCAGATTCCAGATTCACTTCTTCTTCGACGGGGAGAGAAAGATTCCCTTCAAAGAGCAGAGCAGAGCAGAGCAGAGCAGAG
>JBBBWG010001781.1:0-28081 GCA_037176905.1 Azolla pinnata
GGAAGAGAGAGGAAAAGGGGAGGAGAGAGAAAAAGAGGAAGAGAGAGGAAAAGGGGAAGAGAGAGAAAAAGAGGAAGAGAGAGGAAAAGGGGAAGAGAGAGGAAAAGGGGAAGAGAGAGAAAATGGGGAAGAGAGAGAAAATGGGGAAGAGAGAGAAAATGGGGAAGAGAGAGGAAAAGGGGAAGAGAGAGAAAATGGGGAAGAGAGAGGAAAAGGGAAAGAGAGAGAAAAAGGTAAAGAGAGAGGAAAAGGGGAAGAGAGAGAAAATGGGGAAGAGAGAGAAAATGGGGATGAGAGAGAAAATGGGGATGAGATAGAAAATGGGGAAGAGAGAGAAAATGGGGAAGAGAGAGAAAATAGGGAAGAGAGAGGAAATGGGAAGAGAGAGAAAATGGGGAAAAGGGAGTTGGCGCGCTTTTCTTAGGGCAGCCTTTATTTGTGTCGCCCAATCTGGGCCGTCCGCTGAGGGGAGGCAACAGGAGAGATCTCAGCCGCTGAACGACCCCTCCTCTGCTTGCCGTCGATCTCTCGATCACATCCGACGGTGCACCGTCACTGTCTTCTTCTTCTTCGTCTTCTTCTTCTTCCTCACTGTCTTCTTCTTCTTCTTCGTCTTCTTCTTCTTCTTCTTCACTGACTTCTTGCTGCTTCCTGTCTCGCGCTCGCTCTCGCTCACGCTCACGCTCAGAGGTAAGAAACTCCATGGATTTCATCATCTTCTTCTCCTTCACTGTCTTCTTCTTCTTCTCCTTCACCGTCTTCTTCTTCTTCTTGGTCTTCTTGGTCTTCTTTATTGTCTTCTTGCTGCTTGCTGGCTCGCGCTCGCTCACGCTCAGAGGTAAGAAACTCTATGGATTTCATCATCTTCTTCTCCTTCACTGTCTTCTTCTTCTTCTTCTTCTTCTTCTTCTTTACTGTCTTCATTACTGTCTTCTTTACTGCCTTCTTCCTGGCTCGCGCTCGCTCACGTTCAGGGGTAAGAAACTCCATGGATCCTTCCTCCCTCTCTCGCATTATGTGCTCCTTCTGCTCTAGGACTGCTGTGGTGCGTCCCTTTCGTCTTTTCTTCATGCCTTCTTTACTGCCTTCGTCAAGGCCTTGCTCGCCTTCCCCCCCACTCCCTTCTCTCTTTTAGTTCCCTTTTCTCTTCCAACTGCAACAATGACTAGCTCTGGTCCCCGCCTCCCTGCACTGTGATCTTCGGCACGCCGTCTCTGATGCTCCGTTTCGTTGCCTCCGGGAAAAGGTCGCTGATTTTTCTTGTTCGGCTTTTCGACTTTGACTGTCTCCAGGCAGATTGGATTCCGAAGAACAAGAGCAATGGTGAAAGCTTATCCCACTGTGAGCGATGATTACTTGTCAGCCGTCACCAAGGCAAAGAGGAAGCTAAGGGCTCTTATCGCAGGTGCGCGCGCTCTCAGACCTCTGACTCCATTCCTCTGAAAACTCCGTTTTTTTTTGTGTCTCGAGATTCAGTCTTTTATGCTCTAAACGCGGTGCATTTTCGGTGTTGCAGATAAGAACTGCGCTCCCATTATGGTTCGCCTTGCGTAAGTCTTCACTCTCCTTCCAATCAGAAAGTTAGAAAAGCTAGGCGTTTTTCTCTTGCTTTTTCTCCATTTCTTCCTGGAATGGTTATTTCACTCTTTCAACGAGGCTAGAAGTGTATGTGTTTTATCTGATTTGCGTACATAGTTAAGCTTTCTCCTGTCAATTCGGATGTTCACTTGGTTCTCTCGACTTCTTCGGCATTGCTTACTTGCTCTTTCAACGAGGCCAAAAAATACGTTTTTGTTGGATCTGATTTGCATCGCATCTGCATACGCCTTGGATGCGAAGTCATATGCTTCAAAGAATAGCTTGCCTCATATACTCCTTTTTTCCCGAAAAGAAAGTATACTTCTAGTAGTAAATCTCTGTTCATCTCTTGAATTCGTGAGAAGATTAAGAAACAGCACTGGAAACCGATTAAGTAGCTCTGCTAACATGTAAAAAGAGTTTCGTCCCTTGTCTTTAGCTCCGTCCAACTATCCCTCCATAGTTTCCAAACAGGCCTTACGGGTGTGGACAATATCCTCTGAATCATTTCCGCTGGGTGTAAAGAAACCCTAAAACCTCAATGGACCTAGATTTCTATACTTCTGCAATGTCATTGCTGATATAACCTCCCGACTCACATCCTTTACGTGGCGAAATCGTGCCTGCAGAGCTTGACAAAAATGGGACATCTTTAAACCTGATTGCAGTTGCCATACATGGAACACTCTTGATGTAGGGCATCTGAAGCTGCTGAGCCCTAGTTAAACACAAACTCAGATGGCCAATATGAGAAGAATCTTAGAACTCAGAATCAAACTTGTTGGCATGAATGTAATCCCATGTTAGTCCCCAGTTTTGCATTGCACAATAAGAGGATATCGCCATACATGTTACTGCCCAGATTTCTACTGGAGGAGCCCTGTCTGTAAGCGGCTTCAAAAAAGTTGTAATCTTGCTCGCATTCACACCCTTCCATATTTGCATTCCAAATATCTTCAAAAACGACTGACGTATTGTACATATCCCATGCAATATATATACACAT
Source organism: Azolla pinnata (assembly GCA_037176905.1). Classification (NCBI taxonomy): domain Eukaryota; kingdom Viridiplantae; phylum Streptophyta; class Polypodiopsida; order Salviniales; family Salviniaceae; genus Azolla; species Azolla pinnata. Next base: position 2,585 of record JBBBWG010001781.1, read on the forward strand.
TCTCTCTCTCTCTCTCTTTCTCCCTCTCTCTCCCTCTCTCTCCCTCTCCCTCTCTCTCTCTCTATATATAATTCAAGAAAAATATTCTTTACACGAAGTTTGCCTTCAGTTGATGATTATGACTACATGTATGTTTTTCTGGATTTGATGTAGAAACATTACACAATCAATCTCTAGTTGGTCTTGTGAATGCTGTTTGTATTTGTACATGTGCATATGTTTATTTGTGATATTTGGGTCGTTGAAGGTGGCATGCTGCTGGTACGTTTGATGTGAAAACAAAGACAGGGGGCCCGTTTGGGACCATAAGGAACTCGGAAGAGCTTGCCCATGGTGCCAATGCTGGCCTCCAGATTGCAGTGAATCTTCTGGAGCCTATCAAAGCTCAGTTCCCAATCCTTTCCTATGCAGATCTTTATCAGGTTTGATCAGTCTTATGGGTACTGCAATGATCAGTGTTATGTTATCATTTGATCTGATTAGAAGAAGTTTTAGCAATCATCCCTAACAATCTCTACGAACATTTTTTAATTGATGTGTTTCATTCTCAATGGATTCTTTTCCTAAGCTCTTCGCATTTATGAAGCGTTTAGTTATTATATATCAAACAATTCAATGCTCGTGATGATATATAACTTTGCAATGCCCTGACGACAATGTATAATTTTTCTTGTACAGCTTGCTGGTGTTGTGGCCGTTGAAGTTACCGGAGGACCTGAAATACCATTTCATCCTGGGCGCCTGGTAATAATTTATTCAAGATCCAGTTACTTGTTGGCTGTCATACCTGTACTTTAAGATAGTTTACAATTATTAATCACTACTAACTATCTCACTAATCATTCATCCACTCTCCACCGGGTATTCAATTGTGTTGATTAACATTGTACGTGTGATGCCCCTTGTTCAACACGATTAACTTGTTTGCAGACGTCCACTGTTTTAAGATGGCTACACCTTCATACCATTGCCTTGCTTATTAGTGATCCATTCTCAACTGCGAGATGACTATATAGATAGTAGGGTTAATTACTGCAGGGCCCTTTCATCCTGGGTTACCTGGTAATAACGTGTTCAAGAGTCAGGTTTACATTGGCTGTCTTACCTGCATTTTAATATATAATTCAAGTAATTGTTGCTATGTTACTAATCAGTCATCCGTGTCAACTGCATTATGATGGCTACACTAGTTACCTAACTATTCATGCATCCTCGATCGAGAGATGATATAATATGAATCATAGTATTAAATGTTCCCCCTGCCCTCATAATTACTGATCCGGTCAACTATATTCACAAATGAATTTACTCGGGATTTAAACCTGCTTACTGATCAGTAGTGTGAGCACGTGTTCACATTGGCATAGAGTTTTATGCGATGATTCATGGACATCTTACATGAAGTTTTTATTAATTATCTATTGTTCGGGTTATGATTAACTAACTGTTATCAAATTAGGAACCAGACCATTTATGACTCTAACCTGATGACTAATATATGATTGTGGAGAATTTTAGAGAGAGTTCACTGATTCAATGAGCTTTGGATCAAAGTCCACTGACGTGGTAATACGTGCTTCAAATGGAGCTTCAACTGATCTACCTAACAATATTTGGTTTTTCTTTTCTCACAGGATAAGACCGAGAGTCCAGAGGAGGGCCGCTTGCCAGATGCCACTAAGGGTATGCATGTTTTGCTATATTTGTATGTTTTTCATAGTACTTAAAAAATGAATGTTGTTTATGAAGTTCGATGTTATAAGGGTAAGGATCGCATTAATGAGCTCATCCCATGCATAAATATTTATTTCTTTGAATGTCTACTGAGGTTTAGGGTTTTCTGTCCAGGGTCTGATCATCTCCGAGATGTGTTTGGTCATATGGGTCTTGGTGATAAAGAAATCGTTGCTCTGTCAGGAGCTCATACTCTGGTTTGCATCTCTCACTAGTGTGCATGGCATTAGCATATTGAGCTCCATACCGATGATTAGAAAACAAACCTCTCTTTGCAGGGACGGTGTCACAAGGATCGATCTGGTTTTGAAGGAGCATGGACATCGAATCCTCTATCTTTTGACAACTCCTACTTCATGTGAGAAACTTGGGCATTCCTTTGGATCATGATTTGTGAGATTCCTGGCATAATATCTATAAAAATTGGGTAGAGCTTGTGATTTATTGATTTATCAATATGATCGGTCTTGTAATGTGTAATTTTATGACGATTCTGCTTTTTAATGCATATAAAATATCTCAGTGAGCTTGTCACCGGGGAGAAAGAGGGGCTTATTCAGCTTCCATCTGATAAGGCTTTGATTGTTGATCCATCCTTCCGTCAGTATGTCGAGAAATATGCCCAGGTATGGTTGGTTGGAATATTCTTATTTGAATGTTTCCTCAAACTCTTACATGTATTTTATTTAACGTAGGACGAGGAGGAATTCTTCAAGGATTATAGCGAAGCCCACTTGGTTCTCTCTGAACTTGGGTAACTTGCTTCAATCCCTTTTAATATGTACCATGATTCCTCCTAGAATACAGAGCTAATTCGTGTCCAAATATCTTTTGGTGTAGGTTTGCGGATGCTTGATCTTGTGATCATTATCATGCTTGACTTGCTCATAACTGCTAATTTCCATTCAAAATTTTTGTTGATGCCAAGCGAGCTGTCTTTTGATTCGAGGTTCTCGTATTTTACTAAGCTTTAAATTATACTGAGAAATGTGCCTTATTTTGGGATAATGAAAGGCATCAGATTTTGGTTAATCCATTCGAGCATTACTCCTGATGCTATGCAATATGGTGGCCGCTTCATGGTGAAGACTTACAAAATTTTAATGTTAGGTTCTCGTAATTTTGGCAAATGCTGTGATGAATGGTTGGTTAATTATGTTTTGATATTCCACGCTTCAGATCGAATAAGTTTGAACGTGGTCATTTTTCATAGTTATGGAATAATAATTTGTCCATTTGGAATATACCTCCAGTAAACCCTAAACCCTACACTTCGGAATAATGTATATGTACTCAAACTTGCATCAATTTCAAACAGTATTTGCAAAACCAAGGCAGTTAGGCAAACTTGTGGGAAATTCTCGAGACAAATGTAGTTATACTTGATTGGAGCTATGTCCGGCTGGATGGATGAAGAAAAGGGCAATCCTCTGAACTATGTTAGCATTTGGTTGCATTCTTTGAATATAAACTGAGTGGTGTTCAATCTCACATAACAATCTTGTCTTGCATGAGTATTGAGATGTGAAACGTGTCGCTTGTTTAAGAAAACATGAAACAATGATGATTCATTAAAGCTTTGGACTCCCAATTAGTTCAATGAAAAGGCAAAATGCTTTGCATTTCACATGCACCCATCTCAAATCTCTTACGAATGGGGAATGCAAAACAACACTTGGTTCGATGCGTATTTGCGTGCGATGGTGTTGATAAATACTTGTGAATCGAGAAGGACCATAGTAATAATTTGATGTGCTTGGAATCGATTTGCACTTGGACAAGTTCACTCACAAAAAAGCTCGAAACAAGGCAACGATCTTGCCCACGCACTCCCAATTGTTTTGGACATCGAGAGTCAGTACTCACGTCCAAATGTATCATGCCAAAAAACGGACTGTTTTCAGTCTCGAGGATAAATCAGATCGATCCATCCATCCATCATCCACGAAGATTAGTGTGTAGTATATTGATAGAAAGCTCTCAGCGAGACGATTGGGAAGAGCCCCCCCCCTCTCTAATTACATCTGCAGGTCGATCAAATCTTTACATCTTTCGAAGGCGATCGAGATATGAATCGGATCGATCGATCCATCCATGTCTACGCCAACAGAGATTTGTGGCGTAATAATATACCGATGGAAAGCTCTCGACGAGACGATTCCGAAGAGCCCCCTTCCCCAGAGATCCAATCCCAAATCTGAGGAAGATTTGTTGATCCGATCATAGCAATTCAGATTCCCCTCTTCCACACCCATCACTCTGAAACGCAAGCCTTCCTCCAAACTCTTCTTCTTCTTCTTCTTCTTCTTCTTCTTCTTCCTCTTCTTCCTCTCGCTGTGGCCTGGCTATGGCCAGAAGAAGCTCCAACGTCTTCTCCGTCTTGGCACTCCAAACAGAAGAAGGAAGAGAAGAAGAAGAAGAAGAATCGGAGTCTAGATCAGAAGCAACAGCCGGAGCACGAGCCGTGGGGCGTACGTCCGTCATGACCTCTAACAAGAAGAGGCGACCGCGGAACTCCAGGCCTAGTGCTGCTAACGCTGCCGATCAGGGCGTGGGGAAGCTGCTTTCCAGGCTCTCTGTCAATGGTAATGGCGTTGCTGACGTCCGGGAAGAGGTGGAGCGAGAGCAAGATGCTTCTTTCCCTCCTCTTCTTCCTCCTGCTCCTTCATCCAAGAACAACGAGAGCGATGCGAGTCTGTTGAAGTGGCCTCTGGTTTGGATTGACCTCGAAATGACAGGTTTTGTTTATCCTTCCCTCTCTCTCCGTGTTTCTTGCTCCACATCTTTCTTCTTTTTAGGAGTATGAGCATGAGAGGCCGAAATGTCTTCTCAGTAGAGGAAACATATGAATCTCTTGCTTGAAGGAGATACTTAGCATATCCTAATCTAGAACCAATCAATCCACCAAACTAAGGAAAATATACATCAGACAAGGAAGAATTTTTGTGTGTCCAAATATATGACAATGGCAGAACCTAGATTCAGTGAGTGAATCATATCTAAGCTACATAACGTCTATCTTATGCACACTGTGTCCGATACTTCACCCAATCGAGAAGCCACGAATACAAGATAATGGACTGAACTACAAGTAGTTCACTGAGAAAGTTTTTCCTTTTCTACATACGATCATGTGGATAATAAGCTTACAGGCTCATGTCTAGCATCTCAACAAGTTCAGTTTAGTAGGTAAAGTTCATGCTCATAGAATTCTGTACTTGAGGTGGAATCTCATTCAAACTTATCGTCACATTTCCTATGGGTCTTCTTTTCGAGCTTAACCAAACTCGGGGCTGAGCTATTTATTCTTGAATCATCAAATAACTGATTTGTATCTGCATATTTCGAAGTTGCATACATATGTTCTTTGCTGAATGAAGAAGTCAGAGGTGGTCCGTATGTATACGTTTATCTCAGACTGTCAACATTTTGCTTCATATCAGCTTTGGTTGCTGCAGATATGTGTTTGTCTGTGCATGAAAGAAGTGAGAGGTGTTCTATTGGTATATGTTCAGGTCAGACTGTTGTATGAGAATTCTTGTCACTCCGATTGAGCATCTCAACTCTAAGGTTTGCTCACGGATTCTGACTATAATCCAGAAAGAGCACATGGGCAGAATATTTCTGATCCTCTACACGCCATGGATTTCTCCAGTAGAGTTTACATAAAATTTTATCTGTCCGTTGTTCCATTCTAAGAAATTTTCTTAGGTTGAAAATTTGTCAATTGAGTATGGAAGAAGCAGTATTGGAAGAATTTACATGGGTCGTGGTTCTATTTCCGGTCTTGGATTGTATTCAATAGCCGTTTATTATGCATTGCAAATATCAGATTGCGACATGTTTTCTCAAAAACAAAGCAGTATGGAACTTTGGAAGACACATTGATTTTTATGAAGTGCTTTGTGTGGTATTGGAGCTTTTACTACGTTAATATCGATGTTTTCTGCACCAGTCACGTATCAAATCTTTGACTGAGTTTATATTCCTGTCTTCTTATATATGGATTCATGCTCTCCATTTGTTCCAATTGCAAATTGGACTACTTTGTATACATAATTAAAAAACGCATTCAATGTCAATGGTAGCTTGCATGGTAAAGAGCAAATCATTGGTGCCCTATGATTATGTCAGAGTACACATAAGCACAAGAGGTAGAGACTGTTAAACTGCCTGTTATATATAAAAGCAAGGTTCACACTAGTGTATGAGTGTGATGAGAATGTGGAAGAGTAGAATGTCAGATATCATAATTGAAATTTGATAGGATACATATATTCTGAAAGGATGGCAAAACTGTCACTGCAGAGATATTTAGAAGACAAATGCTAGACAAGTTAAAGCCAAGTTCTTCCTATGCTGAAGATTCTTTGATTAAAAAAAAATTCTCTTGTCTGTGCTTTGACACTGCCTCTTTACCACGTGCTCCTGCTTTTGTAAGTTCTGATATGCAATTAAAAAGCCCAGCATTTTAAATAAAAAATAAGCACAATCTAGAATTCGCCTGTATAACATTTTATTTGATAAATCATCCATCCGAGATTGGAACTGAATTTGTGAGAATACAAAGGGAGGTTATTGTAGTTTTTTATTTGATCACCTTTATTTTCGTCGCAGGCCTGGATGTAGAGAAGGATAGAATCCTGGAGATTGCGTGCATTATTACGGATGGGAAACTGCATGAACAGATAGAGGTGCTTTTTGACCGATTGATCACAACTTGTTTTATGATACATTCATTTTATCACATGCATTTGTAGTTTTTTTTGGATGACTATGTATGATAATCTGGGTTTATTTTTGCTATGGTATTGATCATTATTATATTGATTATCCATTTTGGCATCCTTCTCTGGGATTAATAACTCTAGTGCTATGGTAGAATCATTTTACCTGTGAGCGTAGTCTAAAACAATTGGATTGGAACAGACTGCATACAGTTTTCCAGTGGATTAGCAGTCAGTAATGTGTAGCCTAACAAATGGATGGTATGAAAGCATAAAGCCAATCACATTTTCCTGAAAAATATATTAATCAACTTGCTGATCATGTAATGATATCATCAACTTTGAGCTGTGACTTTTAAAGCTTTTAAATAATCATCAAGTTCTAATATTATATAGGATCATTTCATTTGTTTTTACTGCGGATTAGTTTTCAAGATTTAAATAGCAACATGCATGTGCGGCTTGCATCTTCTTCTTGCTGTTGTTTTTGAATAGTTTAACTGCGCTTTACTTTTAAAGTGGATAATTTGGTGTTGATCCGTCAAAAAGTGTTGTTAGGGACCAGATTTAATCATAAACCAATCTGAAGAACATCTTCAAAGCATGAATGACTGGTGCCAAACACAACACACAGCCAGTGGTAAGATTTCGACTTCTGATAACCTGTTTATAGTGCACAAGCATATTGCATTTTACATCCACCTTATGTGCAAAGTTTTTGCAGTATTTATTTTGAATTGAAAACCATTTCTCTGTTTGTAGGACTCATTGAAGGAGTTCGGAAAAGCACCTTGACGGAGAAAGAAGCTGAACAAGAGGTCTTTTATATTCTTGAAACTGTTGTTTGTGGGTAGATTTCCATAGAATTGAATTTGCAATTCTATAAAAGTTAGGGTTGCGTGGTCTATAAAAGCACTGAAAACATGTGATGCTGGTTTGCAATGTCTAGTTACTAGAGAAAGCATTTACCACTATACATTTCTAGGTTATTTCTGTCTGTCAATCTCATGCACACTTAGTTGAAAACATAATTCTTTTGCTATTTAGTGAGAAAAGGCCAAATCAGAACATATCAAGTACTTCAAAAACATATTAAGATGGCATTCAATGCAACGTTACCTTTCTAATTAGGTTTTTATGATGCATGCTTCTTTGAAGACATAATTTCGTTGCTATTTAGTGAGGAAAGCCCAATCAGAATATCACAAATATGTATTTCTTGAAGTACACAACCAAACGATTTTATAATCTGTTAGAGCATTTAGTTTTATGACATGTAAGCAATTCTGTGATTTTCAGCCAATAGCCTTCTATGTCTGTTTTTTATTTAGAATTTGTATCTCAATAATAATAATAATAAGAAGAAGAAAATTATTATTCAATATAAATCGGCTACCAACAAAATTCATACAATAATATAAAGAATTCAGAAATATTTTTCCACTAATAATAAGGATAAGGTGTCGGCAATGAAAGACTTTCACAATTTTGTATGTTGATATAGTAAAGTCACTTCACAACTTGAGGAAGGTGATTACAAAATGAGTTTGAATTCCTATTCTTGTTGTGTCTCAGTTGCATTTTCTATTATTATTGCAGGTGCTGGAATTTGTCCGTTTGCATGCAGAAAATGGAGGAAAACTGTTATCACTAGCCGGAAACTCTGTTTATGTGGATTTGCTATTTCTAAAGGTCAGTATTCCTCGTTTTATGTCAAATATGAAGTTTCTTCAATTTCCTGCCAATGTATAAATATATACTTGGATATACGTATCTGTTTGTTTGTGTTTGCACAACTTGTACTTGTACACCATGATATTGTGTGTTTGTAGTTGTTTTAGAAGGCAATGCTGACATGCATGACACTGTATTTTTTATGCCTTGGCAGTTGAACATTTTTACTTTTCTGATTCACAGGCACTCTATGTAATCGTGCATTGACACTCTGAAATGATTGAACATCGACATGAGATGTGTCTTTATGGCTTATTTTAATGTACGTATAGCTTTTGTAAATTTCATAACATTGGGTTGAAGTTGAACACTTGTTTTCTAACAGTAAAACAAGTGGCCTAGCTCTGAAAAGTCTTGATTGTTCTATTCTTGCCATGAATTAAAAGGTTCCATTCAATTTAAGTGTATAAATATGAAGTATGTGCATGTAGGGCATTTGAGAAGGCTGCATTTCTTAAGCTGCATTTGGTATTGATCAACTATGCTTAACTTGGTTATGCTGTGATTTGGACAGAAATATATGCCTGATTTGGCAGCACTTTTTTCACATGTGGTGGTTGACGTAAGCAGCATAAATGCCCTATGTTTACGTTGGTTTCCAAACGGTAAGGATTTGGTTCTCAAATTTACCTTTTTCCATTTACTACCATTCTATGCAACATGCTCAAATTTTGTCCTTATCCATTTGCTACGCTTATAACATATTGCTATACCTATGGTTGTATTTAGATAGAGACAAACTGTGGTAAAGTCTTAGCCCGGCTGTTGTACTTCATATATAAAAGGGTCATACATGATGGAATACTTACTACGTTGAATAATAATAAACAAGTCACAAATTGTGGCGGTGTATATTATCTCTATATTGATAGTTGTAACTTACCAAATCTGACCCAGAATAATTGCATGGTTGACAAAGCTTGTACTCGAACTAGAAATTTGAAAAATGCTTCCGCTTGCCATTCAAATACATGTCATGTAGTCAGTTGTCTTGATGTGCTTAATGCTGTTCTCATATTGTGTATCTGGTGAGTTTTTGTTTGTCACTGCTTTCTTCGTTTAGCTTTGAGTTTCTGTGAGGCCATGAATACAACTTGGGCTACAACTTGGGCTAATGACTGACAAGTTTCGAGTTCATACCTCTGGGATCATTACTCAGAATTGCATGAAATGTCAGAATCATGATTTTAGAGCTTGGGCTAGTTGAGTGTGCAATGAATCAGCATTTTCTATCATCTGCTAATTATCGGTGAAGGTCATAGATCTGGCAAACTGTAGTTCGTATAATCATATATTTAATCTGGATCTGTGGGTTTGTAGAATTTTAGTTGCTTGTAAAATCTAAGCTTACCTTTAGGAGGAGAGAAAGAAAGAGAGATTGTTGTCTTTTGGCAGATGCAAAGCAAGCACCGGTAAAGAAAAAATCTCACAGAGCTTTGGAAGATATTAAGGAAAGTATTGCCGAACTAAGATACATGCAGAAGACCATTTTCAAGTCGAGCAGGCGATTGAAACTTGATCAAGTAGGATAAGGTATGGACTGCTGCAACAGTGCACTGTGGTGTGTAGAAACTCGATCATTTTTTGAAAACATTTTGGGAAAGACTTTGGCTGTTTGCACTATGTACTACAATGGTATGATGATATGATCCAGAAATACCATCGAACACATGTAAAGTATTATGTCATGAGAAGCTTGGTTTTTATCTAACCAAACTGTAATCAGAGATTGTTGAGCCTTATTTCAGTTCTGCAGTAGTCTTGTTCAGGGTTTCCCTCACCTTCAAACTATACATGTCGGGTAGAGCTTATTTATTTGGGGATAAGCTAATCAGAGGCATGATTGATTCTTTCTTGCATCTGTATAATGTGTGATTTAAGCATCTAATTGGACTTAAGATGCAGATTAGATTTGGATGGAGGTTTATTGTGTGTAATGAGACATTGCCTGAGATACTTCTTGAAGGAATGTTTCTCTTTTCATGTTCACATTGGGACTCCTCGATGTGCTGAATCGCGCGGGTTGTATGAGGTTGAATTTTTAAGTGCTGAATTTAAGTGTTGGGGAATCCTCAATGTGCTGAATCGCGGGTTGTATGAGGTTGGATTTTTAAGTGCTGAATTTAAGTGTTGGGGAATCCTCAATCCAATGTCGTTGCTCGAGTTATGGGTCAAAGAAATTGTTCGATCCCAATGATGAACTATAAATTCTCGGCAATCACTTTCTCTCGCGAGAAAATTGACGTGTGGAAGGCAAGATTAATATGAAATCCTATTGAACATTTCATACAGATCACAGTGTAGGTGGCTTGCTCCCTTGATCAGATTTCTCACAAGTGATGTCCTAGGTTTGATGAATGTTTGCGATGGCCTGCTACATTGCAAATCGAAACTACCTTGACGAGAATGAGTTTCGGAAGAGCACTAGCTGACTTGTCTACTAATGTCGATTAAAGAGGTTAAATTACTTGATTGTTTTACTGTAAATTATGCAAAGGGGTCCACTGACTCTCAATTAATTGTGAGATTATGGGCTAATAAGGTGGAGAACTTAATGCCCATTCTTTTTAAACCCTAATCATATTGACTCAATCTAAACCCTAGTTTGAACCATGAATTATAAACCCTAATTTTGATGGCCTTCCAATCGTGACACATTACGAATCGAAATTATCTCGGCGAGAATGAGTTCCGGAAGAGCGCTAACTAACCCGTTAGCTGACATCGATTCAAGAGACTAAGAAATCCGCCGAAAACACTCTTGCAGGAAATTAAACTACTCGATGGTTACCGCAAATTACATCCTTGATTCTTTCTCAATGAATTGTGGATTATGGGCAAATGAGGCAGAGCTTAATGCCCCAAACTGCCTAAACCCTAATCCTAATGACTCCTTCTAAACCCTAACCCTAATGACTCCTTCTAAACCCTAACCCTAATGACTCCTTCTAAACCCTAATCCTAATGACTCCTTCTAAACCCTAATCCTAATGACTGCTTCTAAACCCTAATCCTAACGACTCCTTCTAAACCCTAATCCTAATGACTCCTTCTAAACCCTAATCTTAATGACTCCTTCTAAACCCTGATTTGAACCGCTAATTAGAAACCCTAATTCTGATGATAAACCCTGTCATAAGCAGCTTCCATGTCATCCTCTGTTTTCTTTCTGAAGTCCTTTCCCAAGAACAGCGCCGCCATGGCGGCTCCTCCTCCTCCTCCTCAGAAGAAGAACTACAGGCCCGCTTCCACAATCCGCATGTTCTACACCGGCGGCCCCGTGGCCTTGTCCTCTGATGGCTCCTTCCTTGCTTGTGCTTGCCATGACCAGGTGAAGGTCGTGGACGTGGCTTCCGGCGCCGTGACATCTAGCTTCGAGGGCGATTCTGAGCCCATCACAGCGATTGCGGTTGCACCCGATGGAGCCTCGCTCTTCGCGGCCAGTCGGAGTCGGCAAGTGAAGCTCTGGAACCTTGCCTCGGGTGCATGTACCCGATCGTGGAAGGTGCAATGCATACACATACCAGTTCAACAATCGCGTTTCTGATGCACATGATCTATGCATTATGCAGTTGCAAATCCATATGCAGTTGCCCATCAAACCACGCACGTTTTCATATGCTTGCACATACTCTTCAGGCTTGGGCATATGGACACCAATATCCATTTCCCATTTCCAATGCCCACATTTGCGCCTCGTGCTTATGCATTCACATATGCATATGCAGACACTATGTAGGCTTATCATTCGCTGATATGTATACTCATATGCATTCTCCATGTAAGCTTACATATATGCTCATGCTGATGCATTTACAGAGGCGTCTGCATACGCTATGCAAGCTTAAGCATTTGCTTATGTTCATGGATTCACATACCCATACTCTATGTAAGGTTTTACATATGATATGCATAGTCATACACTGTGTAGCCTTACACATATGATATGCATTTTCACATACACAGTGTAAGCTTACACATGCATTTATGTATTTGTTCCATACATACACATTGATATGTTGTGTATGTTGCACCCAGGCTATTGTGCTGTAAAAAAGGTCGCATTGTTCCATACGTTAATCTTGCTCTATGCTTTCCTATTTTTTCTTTCACTGTTTAGGGTTTAGGGTGTTGTTTTGCTCTTTAATTTTAGCATTGGCCTTTTTTTCTACTTTTTGAAATCGGCCTCTTTCTATGCTTCAGAGTTGATGTTTTATGAAAATATATAACATAGAGATATGATGTTTTTATGAAAATGGTACGCCGACACCCTTGGAGGATATCAAGCATGATCTTTGGACTTAGCTAGAGAGATGATTTCTGTAGGCTCATGAAGGGCCAATTGCAGACATGGCAATGCATGCTTCTGGGGGACTTCTTGCAACAGCTGGTGCAGATAAAGCTATATTTGTGTGGGATGCTGACAGGGGGTTCTGTACCCATGCATTTCGAGGTCACACTGGTGTTGTCACATCTGTCATGTTTCATCCAGATTCAGATAATCTCCTGGTGAGTATTGTTAGCTGTGTATCAGTTGTGCGTTCTAGTTGTACATAGTTCGAGTTAATTGGAAAAAATTGTTTGTATTTCTTTGAGGTATCTGGGCTATATTAAACACAATCAACAGCTCTTTTCAGGAAGTGATGATGCTACAGTTCGCATTTGGGATCTCGTAAAGAAGAAATGTATCGCTGTTTTGGAGAAGCATTTCTCAACAATTACCAGTCTGGCAGTTTCAAATGGTAGCAAATGTTTACTCACTGCTGGAAGAGATAAGGTTACGTTTATGGTGTTAAGTTAAAATTTCATTTTGTAAAATTACTTTTGAAATAGTACTATTTTTTGTGTGGTCGTTTCTGATGTATTAGGTTTTTATTTCCTTTCTGCAATCTTTGTAGGTTGTCAATATATGGAATCTGAAGGATTTTAGTCTGCAATCAACAATTCCTGTTTATGAACCTCTTGAAGCTATTGCCATCGTTCCATATAACAGTCAACTAATGAAAGTCTGTAGTGAAGACAAGCTTAAGAAAGTGAAGAGAAGTGGATCAGATGCGTTATGCTTCTTTACTGTTGGGGAGCGAGGTATCATGCGGCTTTGGCTTGCTGATGGGTAAGTATAAGCAGCTCATGGTCAGGAGCACTTGTCAACACATGGCTGAATATGTGGACTTGTAATGTTTCAGAGCTACATGTCTGTATGAACAAACATCAAATGCGACAGTACACATGTCTGGAAAGGAGGAAGAGAAAAGAGGGTTTATTGGTGCAACATTAATGCCATCAGCTGATAGTATTATGTGCGTCACAGGGGATCAACGACTGGTATTTTTTGCGGTCTCAAAATCAAGTTCTGGTGATTTTGATCTTCAAATCAATAAAAGATTAATAGGATACAATGATGAAGTCATTGATGTGAAGTTCATTCCTGGAGATAAGGATCTACTTGCAGTTGCAACCAATTTGGAGCAGGTAAGTTTCTAATTTCTTATAATACACTCATGTTTGGTTGTCCAAATCAGATATAGTTCGAGGACTAATTAACGATTTCATTCTAATTCCAGCCTAAAGAGAGACTGGCTATTTGAAGATATATAGCAATTCTTCCTGTCTCCTTTTCTTGTGATTTTTTGTTCTGTGTCAACACAATTGGTGGCTTTAATGCAGGTTCGAATATATGATATGACAACAATGACTTGCAGACAAGAGCTCTTTGGTCATAAAGATATTGTCCTATGTATGGATGCGTGTCTCTATTCACAGCAGAGGATGATTTTGGCATCTGGAGGAAAAGATCATATGGTAATTATGTATTGGAGCATGTTTGCTCGATGAGTAGTCTCATGTATTGTGTCCTCACAACATCCCCATGAATCTGTGAGTAGGTGAGAATATGGGATGTGGAATCTGGAGTTTGCTTAGCCATTGCCGAAGGCCACATGGCTGCTGTTGGAGCAGTTGCTTTTTCTAAGAAGTCTAGAAAGTTCCTAGTTACTGGAAGCAGGTGGGCATTCAAATTGTTTATGGATATGGTATTTCCTCATTTTTATACAATATATATGCTTCATATCAGGATTTTGTGTAGGTATTCCTTTTTCTTACTTGAATTATCTGCACTGTGTCAGTGACCATACAATCAAGGTATGGAGTTTTGAGGGCTTTGATGAAACCCACGAAGAGCTCCCCAGAAAGATTTCATCTTTATCAACAGTTGCTGCACATGACAAAGACATAAACTCTGTGGCAGTGGCTCCAAATGATAGTCTCCTATGCAGTGGTTCTCAGGTAAATTGTGATAGTTAAAGAATATTCTACTTGCCCAATGACAATGTTTAAGGATTGTCTTCATGTCCCCAGAGATGGTGAGTGCAAATAAAACATGATTGTCATATAGAACAGAATTTGCATCAAATATTTTGCATTTAATAGAACTGTATTTGGTCTTAAGTACTATCTAACACATTCCTCATAAAACTGTATATGAATCCACTTTTCACAATATTGATATCTTTCTGCAGAAAGCTGAAAATTTGTGAGTTGAAGTTTGTAATTGTTCTATCTCACATAATGATTCTGGGGTCCCTTCCAAAATTGAATAGGATCGCACTGCGCGTATCTGGAAGCTTCCGGAGTTGGTGCCAGGTCTTGTGTTGCGTGGTCATAAACGAGGCATCTGGTCGGTACAATTTTCACCAGTGGATCAATGTGTATTGACAGCTTCGGGTGATAAGACCATCAGATTATGGGCTCTTGCAGATGGTTCATGTCTAAAGACATTTGAAGGCCACACGGCAAGTGTTCTCCGTGCATCATTCCTTTCTCGTGGCAGCCAAATCATATCTGCAGGTATTTTCATTTGGATTAATGGATGTTAAGGCAACACAAGTTAAGGAATCCCGAAAGACTTCTGTATATATGATTAAATATCTGATATATATCATGGAAATTATTAAGGTTAGTTGTCAATGTATTGTGAATGGTGGCTGTTAAGATAGAAAACCGTGGCAGTTCACTGGGCACATGCTTGCTGTCTGTCTTTCCACGATCAATATGCGTTAGAAATTAATAATGCTTCTTCACATTTATATTTTCTATATATGCCTGTTTTGAATGATTCAGGTGCAGATGGTTTGTTGAAATTGTGGACTATAAAGACAAATGAGTGTGTAAACACATTTGACCAACATGAGGATAAGGTGTGAATTTTTATATTTCAACTCTTATTTTTTGACACAGTTAT
Organism: Azolla pinnata; assembly: GCA_037176905.1. Classification (NCBI taxonomy): domain Eukaryota; kingdom Viridiplantae; phylum Streptophyta; class Polypodiopsida; order Salviniales; family Salviniaceae; genus Azolla; species Azolla pinnata. Next base: position 18,020 of record JBBBWG010001781.1, read on the forward strand.
CAGCAGAAATGTCTATGTGGCGCTTTATGGTGTTGTGACCAATTTGAGTTAATCTGGCTAGCTTTTGAGAGTGTAGATTTGGGCATTGGATGTCAACACCGATAATAATGAGATGCTGGCCAGTGGGGGAAGTGATTCTATAATAAACGTTTGGCTTGATTGCACAAAGGATGACGACGATGATGCAATACGAAAAGAGGTTAAGTTTATAAGAAATGATGTTTCTCAGCAGTATTTTATGCTATGTTTTGTTTTTTTTTTCTTTCAAAATCAATTTCAGACAGTATTAAACAATTTTCTCTATGAATGTCATCAAACAAGGTTAAAGATCAATTCAGCTATGGTGTTAATATCTCTTCATGGAAATCCAAGGAAATAGAGAGAGGGATTGTGATCTGTTTTGAACACAATTTTTGCTGTACTTGCAGCAAGAGGAAATTTTGAAGGACCAGGACTTGTCTAATGCACTAGCTGATACCGACTATTCAAAGGCGGTACAACTTGCATTTGAATTGAAAAGGCCATTCAAACTTCTTAGTGTTTTCACTGAGCTTTTTAAGTAAGTGTTGTACATTGATTGAGATACATATGTATACAAATCATAGAAATTTGAAACGTTAATATTGAACTCACTGTTTCATATTGTTTTTGTGCAATATGCAGAAATGGCAAAGCTGATCTGCATTTGCCAAATGTATTGAAAGACCTTGACAAGGGACATATTCAATTGCTATTATCCTATGTCAGAGAGTGGAACACAAAGCCCAAATTCTGCCATGTAGCACAGCGAGTGCTTTTTGAACTCTTCCATGCTTATACACCTGAAGATTTTCTTCAGGTTAGAAGATGTCATGTAACGGATAGCCTCTTTGAATATAACACACTTGTTCTTATTCTTCTGTGTTAGGATATGTTTTAACTTGTATTGTGCTTTTCTAAATTGACAAGAGAGTGGTGCAGTATTTTCCAAAATTCTATGCTACTGTAGGAGATGTTTTCCAGGACCTGTCAGCTAATTCTAGATATTCGAGGACTGATCTAACACTTGAATTTATTCTGAGATAGTGTAACATAAAATATTTCTTTTCTTGAATTTGATGTATTTACTTTGTTGTGCTTTGATTTTTTTTTGATTCAGGTACCAGGGTTGCGTGAGCTTATAGAAGGGATTTTACCATACACAGAAAGGCATTTCAGTAGGATCGACAGACTCTTCAGGAGTACCTTTCTTCTTGATTACACGCTTTCTTCAATGTCTATTTTGAATCCACTGGAAGCTGGTGAACAGATTGATTCTAATGCTTTGAACCTTGACGAAGACGTGGGAAACCATTCTACTGAAATCAGAAGTGAAGACGATGCTGATAGAATTGATCCAAAAACTGAGAACAATCCTACAGAAGATTCTACTGGAGAAAGAAACCATTCTACTGAAATCAGAGGTGAAGACGATGCTGATACAATTGATCCAAAAACTGAGAACAATCCTACAGAAGATTCTACAGGGGAAACACCAAAAATTCCATCTAAAATGAAAAACAAAAAGAGGAAAAGCTCGACACCTCTATCATTGCTGCCTCCTCTTCTTACACTTGCTAAGAAGAAACACAAGGGAAAGAACTAGTCCCCAGCTACCTGTGTGACTCGACTACAAACTCCCTTTAAAGAGTGATGGATGTATCTTGATGGTATACTTGATTGTATCATGAGGAGAACGCATCTCATTCCGAGTAGAAGCTGAATGTATGAAATGAAAACTTATTGGTATCTGAAAAGTTGTGAACAAATTTTGTCTACTCAGTTTCCATGGAGTTATTCAATCTTCATGTTAGAGTTAAGCAAATCATATCAGCTAATAAACGATCTGCCTTTTTGCTTTCAACTGCTCAGAAATATAATACAAGAAATGTAGCAGGGCAAACAGCCCACATTCACCTTTGTCCTGGAGTATCTTTTGTTTTTCTTTCTCAAAGATGTATATACAAGGAATAGTAGTTATATAGAGACATTATTTACAACGATCTTTTATATAGCTGAAAATCATGATCACCATGGATCACTCAGTGGAGACTGGAAGGGATTCCCTGGTTCGTGATGGTCACATTTCTCTTCTTCAGCCAGAATGAGTCTCAGCCGGAACAACACGTTTTCCAGGGCATTCGCTTCTGCATCGTCGACTGTGGTTTGGGTAAATTCATCCTCATTTCTCACTAGCTCCCAATGCTCCTGTCAAGGAAGCGCCCACATAAAACAAATGCAAGATAGGTAGGTCAAGATCTCATCAAAAAACACTCCAATCATATATACCTTGCATGTATTCAAGTATGTAAATATACCTTGTATGAATTCAAGTATGTAAAAGACGGTCCATAGAGGCCACAATGGTATAGAAGGATCCCGTAATCGCGCCACTCTTTCCAATCTTTACCTAAGATAACGAGCCTTTCTGATGCTGTAAAATTGCAAAACATATCAATGTCTGAATTTGTACGTTTTGAACCACAGCAGTATTTTTACACAGAGTTACAGATATTCAACTGTTTGTGTACCCGAAAGCGCTCGTCGCATGTCACCGAAGCTTGTACTTGTCCATATTCCCCGTTGTAAGCGATGATTAGCAGCTCTTGCAGATGCAACTTCAGAGCCCCTACGAATAATTAGACAAGGAAATTACGCATCTGACAGCTATTTTGGCAGAAAAAGAAGTTACTCATTTGGTTTAATACACACACATCTTATTCCTCGTTTACACATATTCCACTACACAAACATACATCTGTAAGGACATCGATGCAGACAAATATACATGCATGCATTTTCACACATGTCGATCTCTTTGCTTATGTTAAGATTTGCAACTGCAATGCACATTGATGAACAAAAGATATGCCCATACCATCAAACACTCGCATGCCTAGGTATATGCATCACAATACAACACCTGCATATGCACCCAACACCCAGACATTAACCGTCTCTGAAGTAATGTATATCCGAAGTGTCTTGCTCTATATACAATTTTTTCTTGTCGTACATCATACATTATATTGGTAGGCGCTGGAAAAAGACTTTGTGCAGGTGTTCCAGCACTCATAGGTTTCCCCCGGCTAGCCGCATCCGCTGCCTTCAGAAATTCACTTCCCTCAATCCTTCCATTGAGAAGCTTCCAGGGCCAGTATATTTCTTTTAGCTTGCTCAAAATCTGTTAGTATCAGCCACTACTGTTTGTTCTCATTTCAAATGAGCATGATATGTGAGAAAAACAGAAATCAAACACTTACCCCAACAAGAAGTTTATCATAGGTGAGAATGTTCGCTGCATTAGTGTCATCAACATCCCGCCTGACTACAGGCTTCGGGAGAGAGCTCTCATCTTCAGGCAATTCCATATTCACAGTAAAATCTATCACTTTCCAAGAATGAAGGATATTTACAAGCTCACTGTAGATCAGGGCCAACATCAGCGGGCTTCCGATTCTTCTTGCCAACACCTGTCAATCAATTCAACAATGATTATCATACCCTGATAATAATAGTATTGGAATGATGATGTTAGATTTCAAGAAACATGTCATTCAGATAATCTTTACCATGTTAAGGTAGCAGTCTCTTGCACCCCCGGTGTGACTTCCAGTTATTTTGTGGAAATTCTATATACATAAAAAACTGCCATCACATAAGTTGATCTAAAAGGAAAAGTATCACAATGCACAATCTAGACTCTGAGATTCCATTGGATGATATGTCAGGTAGTCTCAGGTAATCCAGAAGTCATAATGTAAATAAAATAACTGGAAGTCTTAATCCTGGGTAACTCAGTAGTCGTTCAACTCAAAACAATATCCTGGGCAATCCAAAATATACCATTTCATAAACAAGGACCATTCTCAGCACCTAAGTCAATGTTTAGGTGTTAAGAGCATAAGCCAACGGTCTTACAAGATCCAATACAATCAAAATTCAATCCCTATTGGCATTACCTTAGTTATGCCTTTGTTCACCTAGCACTTACTCATTATAAATCATGGTGGATAAGCCATATGCTATATTCCTATTTCTTACTTGTCGTTTGTGATGAGTACGTCATATAACGTCTTCTGAATAGTCAAGGGAGGTCGTATAAACGTGTACATATACTAGTTTATGAAAGACGTCTAGTAACTTAAATTAAAATTCATTTACCTTGTAGCCATATAGGTAGTTATCCAAACAACAAAGAATGGCCTCAGGCGTTTGATCCTGAGCTGGGATGTGATGTCCAGCGAACTCCATTGCCATACCAGTAAGCCTTTCCAAGTAAGAGTCCACAGGTAGTGGCACCGGAGAATGAGAAACAAGAGCATCATCTTCTGCAGAAATCTCTAAAGCAGCCCTTGCAAGGTCCAAAGAGTAGCCTATATGAGATGATTCCAGTGCCAAAGTGTCAATACCTCGATTCTGGAGCTTATGCAACGCCTTAGAGAAGCTCCGCCGTGCTATCTGTCAGTATCAAGCCTGGCATCATCAGAATAGCCTAAACCCTAAGCCAGTGGTATGGTCATTGTGATGGTATCGATGATGATAGAAGATGGTGGTGCATCATGATGGCCATGATGATCATCTAGAAAGTCGATGAGAAAAATGAACAATCATAGGATGATTATGATGGTATTGACTCTGGAAGTTGGTACGGAAGAATCAAGATGATGACAAAACACACAAGCCATGACAATGACGAGAATGCATGATGACATGAATCCCAAAGCAAAAACCTATGACGATGACAGCATCTAGTATTGGGAATCAAACAGTTATGGATCTTACTATGCGATTCAAAACCCTGTGCTCACAAAAGAGAAGAGATCCCATGCATTAAAAAAAACAGCATCACCGGCCTTTGCATGATTCATGTGGCGTCTAACATTGGGAATCAAATGGTTATGGATGTGATTCCAAACTGTATGTTTACAGAAGAGAAGACATTCCATGCAAAAAAAACAGCATTACCGGCCTTTGCATGATTGATGTGGCTTTCTAATATTGGGAATCAAATGGTTATGGATGTGATTCCAAACTATATGATCACAGAAGAGAAGACATTCCATGCAAAAAAAACAAAACAGCACTACCGGCCTTTGCATGATTGACGTGGCCTCTAATATTGGGAATCAAATGGTTATGGATGTGATTCCAAACTGTATGATCACAGAAGAGAAGACATTCCATGCAAGAAAAAAACAGCATTACCGGCCTTTGCATGATTCATGTGGCTTCTAATATGGGGAATCAAATGGTTATGGATGTGATTCCAAACTGTATGCTCACAAAAGAGAAGACATTCCATGCAAAAAAAAAACAGCATTACCGGCCTTTGCATGATTCATGTGGCTTCTAATATTGGGAATCAAATGGTTATGGATGTGATTCCAAACTGTATGCTCACAAAAGAGAAGACATTCCATGCAAGAAAATAGCATTACCAACCTTAGCATGATTGGTGTCGATGCCGGCCTGATCCATAAGGTCATGAAGCAAGGAGCCACATCCTGAGAAGGAAGCCGGCATGCCTCCACAATTTTCAGGGCTCCCATCACAACACAAGCAGCGGAAAGTCCTATGCTTAGAGCAGTTGAGAAGAGTTCGACCTTGAGGGAGAGATCTGCGATGAAGAGGTGAGAAGGCGCCAGGATTAGGGTTCAAAGTAGAGTTATGTATGGGAATCTGTACCACAGACATCTTGAGGAGATCCATTTGGTTCTCTCTCTCTCTCTCTCTCTCTCTCTCTCTCTCTCTCTCTCTCTCTCTCTCTCTCTCGCTCTTTCTCCCTCTCTTTCAGGCTATCCTTTTTGTGTTGATGCAACACTGCCCACGTGCCTCGTTCCAATGATTCCTTTGGAAGAATCTTTCATTTTCTGACAAGGCGAATCTAGGGCAGAGCTCTTGTTCTAGACTCAGTACGAAGCCTCAGATTAGCTCTACCCGAGGGAAATCTGATTAATACTTGACCATATCCTGACAGTAACAAGATCAGAAAAAGAAAAAAAGAAACGACCCACGAAAGCATCATTCCAAAAGGCTCCCTTTCCTTTAGCAGTCCATGCATACTGCAGATTCAGATTCCATGGGGTGTGATCCTATTATCTGTCTCATAATCCCAATGGCACATCTGACAGAACACGACCTGACGTTTCCACAAAGCTGTGCTAGATCTAGCCGTCCTCAGCTTATGCATTACATGGACACTGCAGATCACATTATCTACTCCACTTTTCTACATCCCATCTGTGTTATACACCCACAATTTCCTGTCCAATAATGCTTCCTCTGCATTTGCATTCAAAGAATACTCCAGATTTAGATCCATAACATGATCCTTCTATCTGCTTCATTCGCCCAGTGCCACTTTATTCCAATGGATAGATCAACAGATAAGCAGACAACTTGATACAAAAGCAAGGCTCGAAACTTATCTCTGTTGTACATTGAAATAGAGCAACAAATTAGTGATAAAAATGCAAGGATGGAGACTTTGACTATGATGACCACAAGGTTACATAGCTTCCCAAGGTTGGAATAATATCCTTATACATGTGGGGAGGCACAAATGGGTGATGGGTGATTTTCTTTATTGCAATTGATCCAGAATATACATTATGATGGCCAAGGATTGGCGATATTATTGCATGGTAACAAATGTGTTAGTACAGTTATACAGGAGCTTTGCATCTTTCTTCTCCATGTCTTCCAGTAACATAACACACAATACTCTTTTGCCACATTTTGACATTTACAAATAATTCACATTTAGCTGTACATTTTGCTTGATAGCTGTACACTAAGATGATAAGGCAGGAGGTGTATCATCATCTTCATCGTGATAGATGTTTTCTGCCATTTGCCATATCTGAAGTATGTTATCCTCAGCAACACTTGCGATAACCCAATCTTCTGTTGGGTTCCACGAGAAATCAGAGATCTTGCTTGTATGTCCTCCATGTATGAACAAAAGCTCTGGGGGTCCATCCTCTGCATCTTCTGGTGTTTGTTCTTCACCAATTCTGCAAAGAATCAAAGACGTATTGGCAAGGACAAGATAAAAACTTGGATATGATCATGATCAAGCCTAAAGATTCAAGCACTACGATTTGCAAAGAAAACATAACAAAGGCCTAGAAAATGAAGAAAGACATGAGTTGGTGGAGATCACCATAAGCATATAAGCAATCATGATTAAATGAAGTTAACAATGCCCAGAAAAAATAGTGATCAGTGAAGATCACAGGAAAGCATACAGAATAAAACGTTAATCCTGAATATAACAAGAAGGTGGAGCAAACCTGCTAAGATCCCACACCATAAGCCTCCTGTCAGCACCACACGAACCCAATATTGTCTCATTCTTAGGACTCCAACCTATCTGAAATACTTCATCCCTAGAAAAGATGGTAAACAATAAACTTAGTGTGATACCTGACTACTTGGAATCAAATAAGTCCCTCCAGCACAAACATGACCGTAGACCAAATTTATGATGCATTAGGCTACCACCAATTTTGTCAAAAACACAGGACACATACAACAATGTGATTGAAAAAAAGCACAGCAATTACTAGGCAATATTTCTAGGGGAAATAGCTGAGCTTATTGTCATAAACTAGTTTGTTACATAAATTCTCAGTTTAGTATTACATAATTGCAAAACAAAAATTACTGATTCAAGCCAAACAAATAACTGTGGTTTCTACAATGCATCCACTACACTAGAAATAGCTTAGAGTGATAAAAATACAGCAAATAAAATACATAATGGCTACTATCCAAGTCAGAGTAAGGATTAAATAAACCAGGGCATGATTCATGAATGAGCAGTTACTACCAACTAATGACAAAAAAGTTACACAAGTCATCAATCATTTAATGAGAAATCCAGTTACGAGATACATACGTGTGGTTAACAAAAGAATGCAAGGATTTCGTGAGCTTGCGTAGGTCATAGAGGGCCACCGTCTGATCTGCAGATCCAGTAGCGAGCACCCATTCATTGAAAGGGTTGAAAGCCAAGCAATTAACCTAAATTTTTGAGGTGAGATGATTAATATAATTCAATATAAATAACTCACAACATGACAGCACTCTAGGAAAGTGACAGATAAACAAAATACCAGAATACCTTTACCATTTTTTATACATACCACAATACACACTGTTCCAAAGTTACCTGAATGCTCCCTGTGACAGTAAATTTTGCCACAGAGGACACATTGTAGCTCCTTTTGGAACAGACGGGTGTTTTGGTAAAAGTGTGAAATGTTAGAGGCATTATGGTATTTTTTTTTCTATATTGTCATTACTTCTGCCTGATGAGCTTCAACTGCATGCAACGGCTTCTCCAAATTTGATGTTCGGAGATCCCAAATGAACAATTTCTTATCGTCCCCAACAGATCCAAATAAATAATCATGTCTTGGATGCCATGCCACATCCTCAACCACACTCGCATGACCCTGGACAAGATCAATTTCAGAACTACTTATACATACAGAGGATACATGAGTAGGACAGGTTTCCTACAGCCAAAAGAACCTCTGAGAATATCTAATTCGACACAAAAATAACTAAAAATACCAAATATCAATGGAAACCGATACATGTTTATTTCAAACGATAACACATGTGATCATTTTAGTCATAAAGAGAACACAAATACAACTGAGCCTTAATATATTTGGGAGTGAAGTGTAGCCACAACACCCTTTCAAAGCCTGACTTGTGCAGAATTCCAAGCAGTCGACTATATACAGTGACAGTTACCTACATATTTCATCTAGGATCTGAGAGGACAGATGAAACTATTCATGTAAACTATCTACAGATCGACACTAGCATCAATTTACTCGACCAATGATTACACAGATAGCACCTCGTGCAGCTAATAATATTCACTTGCAGTCAAATATGAAATTTAGGTATTTATGCGCATGCAAAAAGAAACAACAATAGATAAATCGTTCTTCATATTTTATTTGAATAAAATACTAATCATTGACCTGGAAAATCTGCGCTGCCCCAACAACTCCTTTTTTGCTGATAGAGCTGCTTATATCCCATATGCAAATGCGTGCATCATCTGAGCCACTTAACAAGAATCCTTCTTTGAGGGTACTCCAGGACAATCCATAGCCTTCTGTGTTGTGACCTTGCAGCCTCAAATCAGGCATGCATCGCTGTTCATAAGATGGCTTGGATGGATGTTTCGTACAGTCAAAAATGTACACTTCTGCACTGACAGTTTTTGTTGCAATAATAACTGGATTCTGTGGCATGTAACGAGCCCGATTCACTTCCCCATCATGATTGATCTGTTGGATAATTTGAACCTGAGAAAGAAAAGAAACTAAGAATTACTTTCGTATGTAGAAATTACACGTCTAACAAACTTAAAGAGCATATCAATCTCAAAGTTTCTTTATAATAGCCATGCTATCAAAACCTTAAACTGCGCAATAAGAAACAGAGCCTTCAAAATTCCTCAAATGTGCAGTAAGGATATAATCTAAAAACTGTGTAATGCCTTGGTTCTAAATGAACTCCAACTGTACACAATGAAGCCTAATAAAGTGTTTACCAGCCCCAGACTACATAAATTTAGCAAAGTTTTGGGTGCCATACAATGAGAAAACAGAAAAAGCATTCTGAAACCCTAAAACAACAGAAACTAGAACATCCTAAAACCCTGGAACAATAAAGACTACAGGCAATGCATGAGAGATGTTTAATGTAAGATGTAATAAAACTAAAATGCAGATTCCCACCACCTAACAATTACAAAACCCAAAATACGGAGCCTTCAACCTTATAATGAAAATTTAAGCTACACAACCAGCATCATCATCGTGGATATTATCAATCCTAAACTATGAAGCAAGCAAACGCAAATCCTAGGAGCCTCTTAAAGATACCAAAAACGGAGCCTTTGAGCCCTGGAAAGCATAGTACCATCAGATTAGATAATCAGGCTGCCTTGAAGCTTTTGAATCCTTAATTTCGCAACAGAAAAAGAGATTGACATGGGACCCCAATTCG
>JBBBWG010001781.1:28181-66886 GCA_037176905.1 Azolla pinnata
GATAATCAGGCTGCCTTGAAGCTTTTGAATCCTTAATTTCGCAACAGAAAAAGAGATTGACATGGGACCCCAATTCGCATACTAGCTCAAAAGCTCTCGGAGCTTTGCAAGCAACTAAAATGCGAAATATCCAAACGCGGTCTTGGTACACCTAATAGAACCGAATCTAAATAATGCAGAGAAACGGAGAGATAATGTACCTTTCCAAATGCAGATGCGGTGAAGCCACCGTAGGCAGCGGAAGAATCGTCGTCATACTGACGGCAATTCATATCGACATCTTCAAGAGGAAGATTCACATTCGCAATCATAACATGGTTCTGCTCGTTATCAGAAGTGTGGGTGCCAAGAAGAAGCTGGTGAACAGAGAAAGACTCGTTGTCGCCATCGTCATCCGAGCTTCCGCGAGTTCCTCTTCGGGCGTCGTCGTGAGGGGGCGGGAGCCATTGAACGGAGAGAGAGGGCCATTCGAGGGCGTGAGTGATGACGAGGTCGTAGAGGAACGGGGTGTTCTTCTTCCATATCTTGTATTCCTCGTTGATCTGGCGCTCCATGTCGATCTGGCTGCGCGAAGGCTCGTCCTCGGTGTCGTATTCGGCAGCTCTCGCCATGGGCGAGAGCCAGGGAAGCAGGAAATTAGGGTTTCAAAGGGGGCAGAAAACAGGAAGAAGAAGAAGAAGGAACAGAGACAAAAAATCGCCCACCAAACTGTTTCTAAATTTGCAAAACTAGACCTTGCCAGAAATCTCACATTTTATGTGTGCTTAACAGTTTTCTTAATCATAAACAAATCTCATCAAACCACAATTAGGTAGTTACTGATCATGGGATCTCTCCCAATCAACAACAGGGAGATGATGATGTGAGAATCGCCCGAGTCGATGATCGTATGGAGGAGTGCTGATTAACTATTCTGGTATGGTACTGCAAACCGATTGTATGGAGGAGCTGATTGATATCGAGCTAGCTAACGGTTCTGTATATTGTGCCATGAATCGATCATTATGGAGGAGCTGATTCATATCCAGCTAGCTAACGGTTCTGTATATCGTGCCTTGAATTGATCATATGGAGGAGCTGATTGAGATATCTAGCTAGCTAATGGTTATGCATTGTGCCAGCTGAATTGATCGTATGGAGGAGGAGCTGATCGATATCTAGCTAGCTGAATTGATCGCATGGAGGAGGAGCTGATCGATATCTAGCTAGCTAACGGTTTTTTTATTGTGCTACGAATTGATCGTATGGAGGAGCTGATTGACAACTAGCTTATTGATCCATATGGAGGAGCCGATTGATATCTAGTTGCTCGATCCATATGGAGGAGCAAATTGAATCCAGTTGATTGATCCATATGGAGGAGCGGATTGAATCCAGCTGATTGATCCATATGGAGGAGTGGATTGAATCCAACTAATTGATCCATATGGAGGAGCGGATTGAATCCAGCTGATTGATCCCTATGGAGGAGCGGATTGAATTCAGTTGATTGATCCATACGGAGGAGCGGATTGAATTTAGTTGATTGATCCATATGGAGGAGCCGATTGATATCTAGCTACTCGATCCATACGGAGGAGAGGATTGAATCCAGCTAATTGATCCATATTGAGGAGCGGATCGATATCCAACTAGTTGCGATTCTGTATCGTCCTACGATCTGTCTGTTTTTGTTCTCAGGCACTCAATTGTTGTACGTTAAGCAGCCGATGGTCCTATTATGATCGATTCTGCGCTGCTCTTTGCTCCGGGTGCGCAAATGCGATGCCCGATTTGAGAGCTCCTAGAATGCATCAAACCCAATTCGTCAAAACCATCGAAGGTCGACAGAAGGCCTAATTTCCTTTAACAAATTACAAGAATGTTGTAGGGCAGATTCTAAAGGCCATCTAGCAATGATCAAGATACTTGACATTTGTGCTACCGTCAAGTAATCTCAACGTGGGCTAATGTTAGCTAATTTTGGGGAGGAACTCTTACATTTTGCACTACTATTGGTAATATCAACGAGGAAGAACAGTTCATCGATATCAACATGTACGATATAATTCACCACTTATGGGAAGAAAAAGCCACTGAGATTGCGGATTCTACCTACTCTAAGAGCCAAAATCCCCATCAAGAAGTTGATGTTTGCACTCCCACACCATCTTCTTGTTCCAAGCCTTCATGCCCCAAAAACATGTCTTCTCTCAAGCTATGTAACCAGTTATACATACTTCATCACACGATCGGATGTTCAAGAATCTCCACACAAATCTGATGATATACACAAATGATGAGACATGATAAAAAGAAGAAGAAGAAGCAGAAGGGGGGGGGGGGGGGGGTAATAGAAAAAACACCACCCAACTTCTTTCTTTCTTTCCTCTTTCTTCCTCCCCAATGGTGGGGCAAAAGATTGCCATGTATATGAATTGACAATATGAATGTATATGTATACATGTATATGTATATGTATATGTATCTATATATATATATTCTTTACAAGAGAGTCTCTGAATCAGAGCTTGAGCCAAAGCTGGCTCTTGTGTGGGCGAGATTCCAAGTGCATCTGCGGTTGGCGAGGAATATTCAGCGGAGCATCGTAACAGCTTTCCGCTGCCAATAAGATCGATTACCAGCTCCGGAAAAGAAAAGAACAATCTTAGCAGCTGCCGATAGATAAAACAGCTTTCGATATGACCAGGAAACCGAATTCCTGTGCCATTTGGAAGGCTATACAAAACAGCCGATGATGCCGGGTTCAAGGTTTGGGATTTTCAACCTAAACCCCAATCTTGAAAAAAGCCATTCGATGCAGTAGCTACCGAAGTAATTTTGATGTCAAAGACCATCCTCTGCGATATCAGCCAATATGATGACATCCTCTTCTCAGACCATCCCTGCGAGAAAATTGGCTTGACCTGTGTATATATATATATATATATATATATATATCCCTCAAATTGCCATCTTGGTTGTGGGAAATCTGATACCTGGGGTCTTTCATACAACTCCGAATGTTTGTTTTTTACATCAACCGCCGTCAGCATCTTGTAAGCCCAAGTTGCTCGAAACGAATTTCTGATGTAGGAAATGCTGGAACCTCATCGAATAAAGAGTCGGATCGACTGCCGAGATGGCTAGCGGATTCGATTGTATGGATTTGTATGCATGCTCCAGCTTCTTACTCCAGTCGTACCCTTGCAAGATGTCGATGATCCCCATGTAAAGCACAACCTCGTGGCCCGCTGTGCACGGCTTGCTGTGATTGCATCTGCAATCGCTTTGACAGGATTTCGCATGCACTTTCATGCCCAGTTGTAGATCATGCCTGCAGTATTTCATTTTTTCCCCCAGATAAATTCGTCACCGGGTGCATGTGATATATATTATCAGAATCCCTGAAAAATGTTTTGTAAAACGATGGATCAAAATGATCAATCACCTCAAGGATGTTCTTTCGATAGATACACGTGCTTCTCTTTCGCCAGAGCTTCTCCTTCCTTGAACAGCAGTATATTCTTCTGTTTGTTGTACTAAGCATAACTCTGCAATAAGCAATGGATGAGCCTCCGGACGCTAATAGCGATAACATTTTGGATATCCGCCACAAGCACAACCCATTGTCATATGATTCAAGTCTTAACACCCATTCACACCTCATCGACAAATCTTATTATCTATCGGAAGGCTCGATCATCTGATTAAACCAGTTGAAGTCACAGGATTCAAAGAACAACCTACCATTCTTCAGAAAGTTGTCGGGGATCGTCGTTTCATCCCGTGCACAAACTGCCTGACCGAGTACTTGGTTATACGATGACGAGCCTTTTGATGGCTGCTCCTTAAAATGAACTCCTAATAACAAGCTGTAGTCCATGATGTGTTGAGACTCAAGAAACTTGCAATCGACTCGAATTTGCCTGTTCCAACAGAAACTCTCTTAATTTCTCCCTTTCTCTTCGGGGCCATGGATTATTATCATCACAATTATCTATTATCTATATTTCCATCTCCGCTTATGGACAACAGACTTTTCTTTTACTACGCAAATTTCTACTATGATCAACACTGCTGTGCATGTATACACAGTATAAACCAAAGAGGACACTATATACGCTATAAACAGCAAAGAGAAGATTTTCAAGCAGAAGTGAAATGGGCAGCTATCAAGATTCTCTGTTGTATTATTAAAAACAGCAAATGTTTCTAGTGATTATGTGTTATGAAATGTTATAAAAGAGCACCACTTACTCTAGCATTCTCTCCCTTGAGCATGGGTCAAGGTGGAATACAACATCCAAGTCAAGGTCCTTGAATATAGTATTTTTCCTAATCTCGGATTTATTTGTGGTTCGACCATCCGATGAACCCTTCAAATCAAAAATCCTATGAATTTGGGTGTCAGAAGAAACGATGTTGCCCATTACCACAAAACGGACCTGGCCAACAAACATTCTCGGCATTCAAAATCTGAGAGTGATGATGAGGAGAAATGCTAGTAAATATAAATAACATGTCCACGTACCTTTTGACCACCTGAGAGCTTGACACAATGGAGCCCAAAAAACTTTGTAAGGAGAGTATTCTTGTACATGCAGACATGATTATAGTATTCCGGTAACATTTTGAGCAGCATCTGCAGAATGAGCTTCTTGTTAAGGAACTTGCATCACAGTCTGAAGGCCTAAAATATTTTTGATCGGTGCTTTTTGTATTAAACATGATAAGGATCCCATACCTTCACTTCTGCTTTTCTTAAGGTTTTTATCATAAAAAGCTCATCTTGTGATAAGTAGAATACACAGCCACTCTTCCCTGGGGAAGGAAGTTCCCTGAAATCTCCGCTTTCGCAAATAGATGACATGTAGTGATTAGACTCCACCCCGAACAGGTTTCTCAAATTCCTGAGACAATGTAATATTATGATCAGCTTCTTAAAGACTTGTCATCCATTAATCAACCCTCCGAAACAGTTCCTTGCAACAAACCTAAACACAGACGGGCAGTAGTCGGTCCATTCAAATCCAGGTGAGAAGTGATAACACTGGGAATTATCTCGACAAAAGTCCACAGTGCTGATAGCTTTGGGCCCAAAGTCAGAAGGATAAAGCTGTTTTTTCTTGCGATGCGTAGCTTCCATGATAGAATACCTGACAACACAAGGAGAAAAAGCTCAAATAAATGAATAATACATTCTCAAAATCACACTAGATGGCAACTTCAGCGAAATGAACAGATCTAAACCTGATTCCAAGCTGCAATGCAAGGACCAGGCTATAGTTCCTGTGGCCCTTCCTAACATATTCTCCAGTCCGCCTTCCACATTCGGTTAGCTGCGAACCGTTCTCACTCTCAGACTCGGAAACCATGCCTAGAGTGAATTCATTTTGGAAAGCACTTGGCCTCGCGAAAAATGAATCGCAGAGATTCACTTCTGATGGAGATCTGCAGAAAGCATCCCCACATGCATCGGACATTCGCGGCCGTTCACGAACAAGATTGCATTCTTGGTTGCATGCTCCAACAGAGGAGAGCATATCCATGATCAGCTTCTCGGATGATGATTTCTCATTCGAAGTCATAGTCTCTTGTCTAGGGAAGACATCACAACTCATTGGCCGGGTACCTCCAACATTCGTGTGCATTTTGGAATCTATGCCAACAACATCAGGAAAACCTGCATGCTCCTTACAGTTTCTTCCCGGTGAACAAAACCGACCCACACCGCATCTCGAACCTTGGTTCCATGTTCCTACATAGACATTTCCCTCTGCCCAGGTGTAAATACCATGGCCATGGGGTAGACCATTCAGCCACTGCCCATCATAACTATCTCCACTAACCCACTTGAGAACACCGATTCCGCACATCATCCCACTCCTCCAATCACCAATATATTCACTTCCATTGCTCCAAAAGTACCTTCCTTGGCCCTCTGGCACATCCAGCTTCCAAAAACCTTCATATACATCTCCATTCTCGTACATTTTCCTCCCAAACCCATGCTTTTTATTCAGAATCCAATTTCCTTGATAGACAGTGCCATCTGCTCCAGTGTAAGTGCCCACTCCATGCAGATTACCGTCCATGACTTCACCATTGTAAAATGCACCAGATGGCCAGAAGATTTTGCCCATCCCATCTGAGCAGATGTACTTCATGTAACTTTCTTGACCTCTACCTTTAATACCATCATTCTCTTTAGCCAAAGACCCAATGTGCGCTTCTTGCTTTGCTTTGAAATGGAGAGGTGATGAGTGAAACGACACCGTGTTTTCGGTTTCATCAGCATACTTGCCCTCATCATCGTCATCTGCATGGGCCACAGGCCCAGACATACAGAAGAAGCCACTGGGCGCCATCTATTTGACCCAAACACAGGGTCTTTTCAGTATTATCAGCCCAAACGAAAACAATCTCTTCACTCTTATCAGCCCAAAGGAGCTACCATTGAAGAGTTTTTGCCATTATCAGGAGCCAGTCTGGTCAAGAGGTACAGGCTATATGCAGCTGCAGAGAGGACGGAAGCAATGGTATTTCCCCCTCCCAAATATTGTTTTCCTCAAGGGTTCTGCAAACTCTCGCACTCCCACTTCCAATACGCTGGAAAGAAAGACTCAGCTTATGAAAATTGCTCGTTCACCTTAGAACTGCAAAGAACAGACAATACATTTAGTTGGAATACCCATCAAGAGACTTGGTGCTCTCTCCCTCCCTTCCTTCCTCCCTCTCTCTCTCTCTCTCTCTCTGATTGAAACCTAAGATCAAGACTGTTTGCATTTGAGGAAATCTCATGGGGCCCTTCATGCTGATATATTACTGAGCACTATCTCTCATGCTCCTTGGGAAGATGAACAACACCAAAATTGCTCTCTATGATGAGGAGATCTCTAGGAGAACGAGCGACCCACCGAGATGTATATCATGGGCAAATGTGCTCACTGATGGGCGAAAAAGAAAGATCTTCTGGCAGTTTTTGTAAAAGACAATTCTGGCTTCTTTCAAGGATACTACTTCTTTCCACTCATGTTCGGAGAGATCTCCCTCCAAATTCTACTTCTATTTCCCCCACATTTCCTATTCAAGATCTCTCTGTCTCTCCCAGATCAAAAAAAACACACAGAAGCTATCTAGCATACATCTTTGTTTTTCTTCCAAAGTTTCCATTTTTACATACCCATGCAAACATTCAACCCAAAGTTCTACTTCTTAAGATCTGCCTTCTACTTTGTGTCGCTACAATTCAAGCATCTCTCTCTGCCCTTCCCTTCCCTCTCTCTGTCTCTCCAAATTCAATATGCAGTGCTAGATACTGCACACACACACACACACACATACAAACCCCATACCTTGGTTTCTTCCATAGCTCTACTTTTCTATCTTCTGTTCATCAAGATATGCACTACAATGCACCTCTCTATCTCTCTCGTGCGCGCTCTGATGAGGCCAAATCAACAACCTGCCATATCTAGAACACCTTGGACTTGGGAAAAGGACTTTCTCCCACTATCATTACCTCTATGTATTTATAAAAAAAACGGGGGAAAGATACGGAGGAAGGCAGGGAAAGAGATGGGGGATGATCACCATGTACAGTAGAAGAAACAGAGCAGCACGTACACAAACAAATGCTTCATCATTTGCCATACCTCTTCAGAAACGGAGCTTTTTTTCTCCTTTGTGTCTGAATGAATGAATCATTGCATGAGGAAGATGGATATGGAGTATGATAATCCATGGTGCAGGCAGATAGGGAGCCTGTGGGAAGACAGAGGGAAGCAGAGAAGATGGCAGAACAGAAAAGAAAAGAGAAGCCTCAGCTTTATCCCATGCTCTTTCTTGCTCTCCTTCTTGCCTTCCTTTCCTTTGATCTTCTCCTTCTTCTCCTTCTTCTCCTTCTTCTCCTTCTTCTTCACCTTTCTCTTTCTTTTCTTTGTCTAGTACAAACCCAGAGCTAGGTGAAGGCGCAGAGAGCTTTCTGCTGCTTCCATGGCGGAAGCGAGGATTTGAAAAGGGGCCTGATTGTGAGTAGCAATCAGCATTCCTTTTTTTTTCCCCTCTTGTGGGCGCAATTGAATGCCCTTGACAGAGATTAACGGATGGGCGAGAGAGCGATGTATTCTATATGCAACACATCTAATGGAAGCTGTGCATGATTCTGATTCCTTTCCTGAAACCCTAATCCTTCTTGAAGAAAGAGCGATGGAAAGAAAACTCTCCCTCTCGCTCTCTACTTTTGCTTTTCTATCCATCTCTCTGATGCAGATTGGACCTTCTTTCTTTTCTTATTCAAGTTTCTGAATCTCGAAGATCTTGACAGTACGCCCAACCTCCATGGCCACAGCACGCCATGGCTTGACAGAAGAAGAAAACCCTAATTTCCCAAACCGTCCGTATGGCTGCCCAGAACCCAGGAAAAGACCCCTCGCCTTGCCCATATAGAGAACCCCTGATTGCATCCGACGAACCCTAGACAGCGATGCAGAGCTCTAGAAACCCTAATTTCATCATCGGATGAGATGATGAAGTGAGCATCATCAGACGGCCCAGGGAACAGAATGCCCTGATTCTATCAGAAGAAGCCCCCGAAACCCTAGACCAAACCAATGCTCTCTGATTGCGTCGCTGAAATCCTAGTACCTTCAGCAGGAAAAACAAGCTTCTCGATCCTGAGCGCGATAGAGATGAACCTGATTGTTGTAGCTCTACCCTAGACAGCAATGTAGAAAGATGCTAAGCTCACCGTCTGGGGACTGAAACGCAGAGAAGCACAGAGTCCTCCGATCTCATCGGAGGAAGCCCGGAAAACCCTAATCAAAGCGAGCGGGAAACGGATTGCTCCAATTGGGACCAAACGGAAAATTCCTCGCTCCTCGCTCCTCCTCCTCCTCCTCCCAAACAAAGGCGCCGCAAATCCCAGAAAGAAAGAGAGAGAAACCCTACCCCTCGTGGAAAGGACGGGAAGCTCGAAAGCCCAAGAGACCCGATCACACCCAGACGGCAGAAACCCTAAGCTCGTGCAGGGAGAATGGGCGATGAAGCAAGATGAGAAGCTGCGGAGAGAGAGAGAGAGCTGCAGAGAGCGGGAAGGAGATGGAGATGGAGATGGAGATGGAGGAGATGGAGATGGAGGTTTTTGCTGTTGTTTTGCTGTTGTTTGCTAAACTTGGGGAGCTTTGAAGAAAGTGGTGGGGTTTTTGGGACAAAAAACAGGGACAACAAAACGAAAGAAAACGGATTGTTTTGGGCCTAGAGTTAGGGTTAGGGTTAGGGTTAGGGCTAGGGCTAGGGTTAGGGTTAGGGCTAGGGCTAGGGCTAGGGTTAGGGTTAGGGCTAGGGCTAGAGTTAGAGGGAGGTTTTATGGCTATGGCTAGGGCCAAAAACAAGCTCATGATGAGGATGATGAGGATGATGCTCATGGTCTTTGGTCTTGGTCTTTGGTCTTTGGTCTTGGTCTTGGTCTTGGTCTTGGTCTTGGTCTTGGTCTTGGTCTTGTTCTTGTTCTTGGTACCATTGGTCTTGGTCTTGATATTGGTATTAGTCTTGTTGGTCTTGGTCTTGTTGGTCTTGGTCTTTGGTCTTTGGTCTTTGGTCTTTGGTCTTGGTCTTGGTCTTGGTCTTGGTCTTGGTCTTGTTCTTGTTCTTGTTGGTCTTGGTCTTGGTCTTGGTCTTGGTCTTATTCTTGTTCTTGTTGGTCTTGGTCTTGGTCTTGGTCTTGGTCTTGGTCTTGGTCTTGGTCTTGGTCTTGGTCTTGGTATTGTTATTGGCCTTGGTATTGGTACCATTGGTCTTGGTCTTGTTCTTGGTCTTTGGTCTTTGGTCTTTGGTCTTGGCTCTGGTGTTTGTAGCTATATATATATTGGTCGTAAGCCAATCGAACGAACCGCGGACTTTCAGAAGCTGCAAAAACCAGAAAACACAGCCGCGAACACCAACGGTTTTTCCGAGCGCATTCTCGATCGATCGATAAAAACCACCGAACGGAAAGCATGCGACTCCGACCGTTTTTTTTTTCTTCTTCTCCTGAACAGGTTTATTCGGATTGGTTCCTGGAAGTTGTCGTATTGGCCGTCTATCTATCTATCTGGGCTTCTGTGGATCTGTTTTGGCCATGGTTGTTGAAGGCTTTCTGGCCAGATATCTATCTGGCCAATGGGTTTAAGGCCTTTCCTGGCCCCATCTGGTCGGGAGTTTTGTCACGAGAGCAGACAAACAAAGTGGATCAGCCGGGTTCAGAACGCGAATCGTGCCTGAAGCTTGGTTGGTCATCAACTCCCTTCTTCTCCAGCTTCTTCTTCTTCTTCGGCTTCTTCTGATTCTTGATTTCTAGGCTCTGTTCGAGACTGCGCTTCTGCGGGAACAACTACCAGATGCCAGCAGAATGGACTCCCCCGATCATCAGCTCGCGGAAACGGAACGAGGTCTCTGCTCAGGCTCTTGGCCATCACGACAAATGGATCGTGTTTAAAATAACAACAAAAGAACGAAAGAAAGAATGAAGGAACGAATGAAAAAACGCGGAAACAGTCGATGATGCACGTCATCATCGTCTCGTTCCCTTCTTGTGCTGGTGGTGGTGTTGTTTTTTTTGCTTCGGCTTTTTATTTTTTACAATACTAAATTCGGTTAAAATCTCGATCTCGTCGTCGCGTGAGCGCGAACGGGGGCCTGTTAATTACATGAAGGCGAGTGTGAAAGTGAGAGAAGAGAAGAGAGAAAATGTTCGTGAGCCCGCACCCACCCACAATCTTTGTAAACGACGCCGATCCGATTTATATAATAATACATGCATCAGGAAGATGTTTGATAAGGGTTTAGGGTTTAGTGATTGAGGATTAGGATTAAGGATTAGGATTTAAGGTTTAGTGATTAAGGTTTAGTGATTAAGGATTAGGATTTAAGGTTTAGTGATTAAGGATTAGGATTCAAGGTTTAGTGATTAAGGATTAGGATTCAAGGTTTAGTGATTAAGGATTAGGATTTAAGGTTTAGTGATTAAGGATTAGGATTTAAGGATTAGGATTTAGGGTTTAGTGATTAAGTTTTAGGATTTAAGGATTATGGATTAGGGTTTAGGGGATCAAAGATTAGGGTTTCAAGTTTAGGATTTTATAGTTTGGACCTAGGAAATGGGGATTTCCGACCGACAACCCAAAAATCGACGACAACACTCTCTCCCATTTCCTATATCCACATGTGGGGAATCAAAAACTATATCTTGAATCAAATCCATCCAAAAGCTCCCAACTCAGGATCTAAAAGAAGAAGAAGAAGAAGGAAGCAAAACAGTAAGAAAAAAAAAACAACAAGAGGAAACATTCCTCAAAAACATGTCCATCAAAGTTTGTGTCCACATTTTGGTGTTGTCTTTTGTTTTGTTGTTGTTGTTGTTGTTGCTGCTGCTGCTTCTGTGTTTTTTTATTACTATGGCATAAAGAGAAGGTCTTCCCTTCCTTCTTTGAATCCTTCTTTCACCCACCAATCCAATATGTACTATGATCCTTGGCTCAGTGTATGTATGTATGCATGCATGTGCATGTGCATGTGCTGTAAATTATTTGTAGTAAAAGGACCATATAGGTAGATTATTGTTAGACTGCTGGCTCTAGTCTCTAGACAGGTAGAAGAAGAAGAAGAAGAAGAAGAAGAGATTGATTATGGAGGAGAAAAAAACTCCCAAATGTGGGAGAGTTCTATGCATAGTTTGGCTATAACTATACCATCATTACCATCTATGCTGTGAGATAATGATAGGGAGAGCACACATAACCATGAAAGGAAATGATATGAGCATGTGCCATGCATGAATTGGCTTGAATTTGGATGGACTGCATTGCATGAATTGAGGTCTTCAGTAAGAGGTTCTTAAAGGAAAGGAATGAAGGGAACACAGAATGAGTGCTCTTCTCTCTCAGTCATTCAAGGCATGTGCTGTGTGAAGCAGCAGCAGAAAAAAACTTTTTTTTATTTTGTGTGAAGCAACTAGAAGTGTTGATTGGATTGATTGGATTGATGGGCAATCCTGATTTGATAGTCATAGATCTCTCTCTACCCTTTCTCAGTAGTAGATCTCTACACTTAAGCTTGCATTTCCACAAGCTACAGACACATGTCATACATGCATGCCTGCATGTAATACATGCATACATCATTCCATTGTTTGTGTGAGGATTTTATGCCTCTCTTTGTTTGAGCATTGAATGGAATGAACAAACTAGAAGAAGGAAGAAGAAGAAGAAGAAGAAGAAGAAGCAGCAAAGCCCCAAAAAAACCAGCAAAAAACAAGCCAGCAGAAAAGAAGGTGGCAGCTTTTCTTTATTTGTGCTTTTACTATTAGATAACAAGGGTCAATACATTTAAAGAAGCATTTTTTTTGGGGAGGAGGGAGAGATGGAGGGTGGGTAGATGGTGCTGCTGCTGGTGCAGTGTGCCATTTCAAATTTGATGGAATTCCTCCAATTCTGTTTTTCAAGACCCATTTGATGGAATTCCTCCAATTCTGGGTTCAATTCTGCTTTCAAGACAACCCAACTTGATGAAATCACACAGTTGTAGATCTATCCATCTGTTTTGTCTGTCTGCCCATCCATCCACATTTGGCACATTTGATGAAATGAACCAACCAACAAACCACACAACACAGTCCTTGAAGTCCTGCATTCGTACCGAATCGAAGGCTTTTACGCAGCTGCTTCTTCTTCTTCTTCTTCTTCTTCTTCGCTATAACCCCCAATCATGCCCATCTCACCTCTTTTGTGGAGCATGCATGCATGTGCAAAAACTGTTGGTGCAGTGTGCCATTTCAGATTTGATGGAATTCCTCCAATTCTGTTTCTCAACACCCATTTCATGGAATTCCTCCAATTCTGGGTTCAATTCTGCTTCCAAGACAAACCAGCTTGATGAAATCACACAGTTGTAGATCTATCCATCTGTTTTGTCTGTGTGTCCATCCATCCACAGTTGGCACATTTGATGAATGAATGAACCAACCAAACCATACAACACCGTCCTTGAAGACCTGCATTCGTACCAAATCGAAGGCTTTTTTACGCAGCTGCTGCTGCTTCTTCGCCATGACCCCAATCATGCCCACATCACCTCTTTTGTGCAGCATGTATGCATCTGCAAAAAAACTCTCGTCGTCGTCGAGGATTTTCCGCTTTCCTGATGCAACTCTCATTCTAAACTTTCTGTCAGCCCGACATACCCGGCATTTAAGAGCCTTTCCTCGCCCAATACAGCAGCTAACATTGAATCAAGAGGAGCTGTGCAATTTGCAGTGACAATCTCCACCTTAAGTTTGGGTGTAAATACTACCCGGTTATTAGCAGATGTCGTCATCACCACACCACGACACGTGGAAAGCCGCTGCAAGTGCAAGTTACAGATGGACATGGCTTCTTTCTGATAGCATGACGGGTAGATCATGTTACATATCACTCGAAACAGGCCAGCTCGAAGCCTCATGTCAACTAAATCCTCTTGCTTTTAAGCTTGTTCTTGATTGAACATGGAACAGGAATTCCTCTGCCAAACCTCCAAATGGTGCAGAAGCATTCATACAACTGTATATTTAGGAACCCATTATGGGAGAGTGACTATAGCAAGCCTCACCCACCTCCACAATACATAGCTGGCTAGCTATCTACCTTCACCAACAACACGTCTTAACTTTACGATCGGTAAAAAAGACATCATTCAACCACTGTCCAAGCATTTGAACGCTGAGATCTGCAGTGAAGAACTGCTTTCTACATTGTGGTAGATCAATGTTTCACATCAACAACTTGTTTTGTGTGCGTAAGTCACATTACGAGACGTGTAGAAAAGTACCTGTCAAGAGATTAGACAGATGATGCATTCATTTCTCTTCCCTACCGATTCAATCATTAATATACAACGTAAAAATACTTTCCATATGACAGATACACCCTCTTCATAAGAGCTGTTTTGCTCTTAACTGCCTCTCCTTAAGTTTGGTTACTGTAAGGCATATATCCTTCGCTTTTCAGTTTGATCGCCAAATGACGGAGTTTCGAATAGATCACTTCGCTTTGACAATGGCTACTATCTCCCACAACAAAGCCGTGCGCGGCTTCGTCAACCTCTATGAAGGCCTTTCCTGGCTTCTTCCATGAGTTAGTGAACCGTCGTAACTCGCCGATCTCATTCCCATTCATGCACAAACAAGCCTCAGAATAGATACTCGACATGAGCTGTATGCTTCCAGCATCCAGATCATGGTTCGTGACAAGCATTTGCTCGAAGAACTGCTCTCCTTGCTCTACATTTCCATGAGATCTACAGCGAGATAGCAACGATGTCCACCCGATTGCATCGGGCTGGAATGGCATCGTTTGTAGCAAATCTTCGACCTCGTTCCAACAGCCTGCATTCGCAACAAGTGTGGCCAAACAGTTGAAATGAGAGATCTTTGGCGAAAGGCCATAGCTGTCACTCATCGATGAGAACAAGTGGCACCCATCGTGTAGAAAGCCCATCTGAGCACATGTCGAGAGAAGGCCAAGAAAGGTCACGTCATCCGGTTTAAGGCCCTCGCGCTTCATTTGCTCAAAAGCTTCCACCACAGATGCAAATCTGTTCTGTCTAGTATACCCTGCTGCCATCGTACTCCAAGTGATAACGTCACGATGCAGAGTTGCTTTGAACACACTGCACGCATCATTCAGACTGCCACACTTGGCATACATATCTATAATGGCATTGCAGGAGAGCATGTTGGAGATGAGATCGGACTCCACCATCAGGGAGTGAACTAGTTTGCCTTCACTTAGAGCCAGCATGCTCGAGCACGATGACAGTGCACTGAGAAATGTGGCCTGGTCTGGGCTTACACCATTTTGCTCTAGCTGTTCTAACAATGAAAGAGCTTGCTGGTCTTCTTCATAGTGTGAATATCCACTAATCATCACATTCCATGTCACTATATCTTGCTTTGGCAAGGAATCGAAAGCTCTACGTGAATCTGCAATGCTACCGCATTTTGCATACATATCAATGAGCATGTTCATAACAGAGACATCCTGGTCGTAGCCATCTTCGATTATCAAAGAATAAGTCACCTCACCCTGGCTTAATAGAGCTAAGTTGCCACATGCTTTCAGAAGACCAATGAATGTGACATCATCTGGTGGACATCCCCTCTCTTGCATGTGTTGGAAAACTTCAATAGCTTCTTCGCCATACCCTTGCTCAGAAAACCCAGCAAGCATCACGTTCCATGTAATATTGTTAGGTTTTACACCATCCTCATGCATTTGTTGAAACAATGTAGATGCCTCAAATACACACCCATTCTGTGAATACCCTGCGATCATCGCAGTCCATGTCACCACACTCTTTTGCACCAACCCTTCGAACACCCAATAAGCATCATCGGTAAGCCCGCATCTCATGTACATAGAGATAAGACTATTACATACAAGTTCATCCATTACCAAACAGAACTGAACAATATGGTTGTGTACAACCTGGCCCTTCCGCATGCATGCTTGAGCTGAACATCCCTTGAGCATGTTAATAAAAGTCACATGATTCGGCTTCACTCCACTTTCATGCATACGTTCAAGCAAGAGAAATGCTTCATCATAATTCATGTCCACAAGGTGGCAGTTTATCATCACAGTCCATGTGACAACATTCTTCTTCCATGAACTGTTGAAAATACTACATGCATCTTGTGAGCTTTTGCACCTTGCATACGTGTCTATTAGAGTGTTCCTAATAGATGTGTCCACTTCATAAGAGTTTTCAACAATATGAGCGTGCACTGTCCATGCAAGCCTTATCTTTACACATCCTTTCAGAGTACTTATATGTATACAGGGGTCAGGTTCAATACCTCTATTTAACATCTCCAAGAATAGTTGGAAAGCTTTCTCAGCTTTACCTTGCTGAACAAGTCCTGAAATTATTAAACTCCAGGTTAACTTTGTGGGTTGAATTCCATCACGTTCCATTTGATGTAGTAAACAGATCGCTTCTTCGTTTCGTTCCCATTGTTGCAAATTTGCATTCATAAGGGCATGCCACGCAAAAATAGTGCGCTGCGGAGCTCTATCAAAAACTCCTTGTGCATCTCCAACACTGCCGGACTTGCCATACATTTCAATAAGGCCGTTACTTATCGGTAAAGAGCTTTCATGGCTATCTTCGAGGACTTGAGCATGTATTAGTCTACCCTCAACCAGACAGGATAATGAAGAACATGCTCTCAAAGCATTCATGAGAATAACACTATCTGGCTTAAATTCCATCTGCCAGAAGTACCATATAGCTTCCCTGCTTTGTCCTTGCTCTACAAGTCCTACCATTACAATTGACCATGTGACTACTGATGGGTTCAATAAAGAGGAAAAAACATTCACCGCATCTTTGACCATCCCACATGTGAAATACATTTCAAGAACAGAGTTTCCAACAACAGTTTGATTTTCAAGTCCATCTTCAATGATATGACCATGAAAGAGCATACCTTCCATGAGATACTCTCCAACCGTGCAAGCTTTGAGTATGGAAACAAATAAATGTTGATCGGGTTTTAGACGATCCATTTGATGGTAAATATCAATAGCTTGTTCACTTTGACCAAGTCTGGCATACGCTGATATTATTGCAGTCCATGAAAAGAGATTAGGGCGAGGCAGCCTGCAAAACAGCCACTGTGCTTCCTGCAAGCTACCACATGTACCGAACATGCTAACCAGAAGGGCTCCAAAAGATGGGTGTGAAGCAAGCCCGTTACAAGTTAGCAAGGAGAGCAGATTCCTACCTTTGATTATATCCTTCTTTCTAACGCAAGTCTGAAGTAGACTATGGTAAATCTCTGGGCTTGCCATATCTCCCTGTGGATCAGCTATGTCGAGAGCATTGATAAGATGAAAACTTTTACATGTGAATGATGAACGCAAACTTACTTTCATTGTGATAATGGAAAACAGCATGAGTTCCACAGAAAACCTATACCCCAAAACAAGCTAGTTGTCATGCCCATTGCCTTTGGAATACGGGCTGGGAAATTTCTTTCTGATTTACATGAGCCAAGCATGCTAATTAGAAGGGCTCGAAAAGGTTGGTGTGAAGCAAACCCATTACAAGTTAGCACGGAGAGCAGATTTCTACCATTAATTATATCCGTCTTGCTTATGCAGGTCTGATGCACACTAAAGTACATTGTCTCTGGAGGCGCCATATGTCCCTGTTGCTGAAAGGAACACTTTTACACGTGATTGGCCACAAACTTCTTTTCATCATCACAATGGAGTAAAAATGGAGCCATCCAGAAAGCCTATATCTCGAAACAATTCAGACATTGACTCTGGTGCCTTTGTGTATGCGGTAGATTGATATATCTAGCAATAAGCTTGCCAACTGTTTTCCAATGTACATGAGAAATATGATTATTCACAAAATCGACTATTGAATATTTCAATATGTAGAGCAACTGTGTTGTACAAAAACATAGGTGAATGCCTGTCTAAATTGAATACAAAATCCTAATTCAATCATAAAATCTTTACCAGCCAGATTTCTGAACCTTTCTTAATTGATTCTCTGAACCCAAAATGAGATCTTAAGATAAGATTGTAAAGCGGTTACCTCCAAAGTCGTGCAATCACTATTGCACTATCGTTTGCATTATAAGATAATAGGCTCGTCCAATGTATAATGTGCCTCCAGACCTGCACAGCATTCCCAATATCTTTCCACAGACATTCCTAACATTTCCTACTATTCCTAACATTTCCTAGCATTCCTAAACATCCAATGTACCAAAAAGAACTCTCTGGAAAAAAATGTACCACAATTTGTGGAGCTCGAGCCATGAGAATAGCACAGACACGGTGTCTTAGCACGAGACTCTCATTGATGCGAAAGGCGAGAAATATGCAGAAGACTTCTCAATCAGTCCACCTGCTAATCTGCACAGTTGGGCTGGAAGTGGTCGTCATTCAGCCCAGCGGCTTCTTACAACCGTAAGAACCCTCCCAAAAAGAAAACACGATCTCCTGCGATTTTTTTCTCCCGGGAGCCGCAGAGCCATGGTTTCCGCTGTCCGCCTCACAGCCCTAGATGCCGTGCCTCAGACCCTCTGATTTCATGTCTGAAGCAAGTGCCCAGGAAACCCATAGCTTCTCGCTCTGAAGCTCGGAGCTAGTGGAGCCCTGTAGTTTTCCCGTATTTCAAGCGGATGCCCCTACCAAAATACTACATACATACGTACATGCACATATACGTGCATGATACAATGATACATACGTATATATACACATATACATACAGTGATGCATACATACATATACACAGACATACAGACGTACGTACATAGAGCCAACCAGCAACAGGTATCCCCGTTTCCGTTGGCATTCCTCGGAAATCGGATCTCAGAATTCGAGAAATGAACATCTAGCAGAAGTTGGTTCGCAGTCCTTGCGACTTCGATGCCGTCGGAATCCGAGTTTGGCAATCCGGATTGATTATTCTTGCGTTTCGGGAGGGGGGGGGGGATTTCGGAGCTCGAAGCGGATAGATAACCCTTCAGAAGCTGCCGAGTGTCGGAGGCGAAAGCTGATATTCGATTCACAATACAACTCGCGAAGTTTTTTTTTTGCTTGCCCGCCGTGAGTACCTTGCCTCGGGGAACCATGTTCTCGCATGCGGGCCATTTTGTGTCTTTCGCGAGTTCGGGAATCTCGAATGCGCAGATATCTTGGCAGCGAGACTTTCGCCCGTTTCCGAAGCTATTTGTTCCGAAAGACGGCAGAAAATGCAATCGCCGGCGGTGCCCTTTGGTCGGGCATTCTCGCCACCTCGAAAGAGCAGCGAGCAGATAATCCAAGGGGTTCAAGCAGCGCACGATCAGCGAATGCGCTCTTCCTCGACGACCGCAGCGTCTGAAAGCCAGATTTTACACGAGAGCGCTACGATTTCTCCTAGGGTCACAACAAAAGGAGCACGAGCAGTAACCAGAACCCAAGGGCGATAAGGTGACGCGAGTACAAATACGACACTATACGTATACGTATCAAGTGATAGTACACGCCATG
Source organism: Azolla pinnata (assembly GCA_037176905.1). Classification (NCBI taxonomy): domain Eukaryota; kingdom Viridiplantae; phylum Streptophyta; class Polypodiopsida; order Salviniales; family Salviniaceae; genus Azolla; species Azolla pinnata. The sequence goes on from JBBBWG010001781.1 coordinate 47,240, forward strand.
CCAAGCCTTATATCTATCTCTATGTGTATATATACACGATACGACCGTATGTACTATCTCGCGGTACATATACGTATAGTAATGTGTACAATATCCGTATCGTATAGTATATATATATATTAAGGAACTGGCCCTTACACGTGGCAGTCTGTTGGAGCGCCACGTGGCCCCACCGCGTCTTCTTCTTCTTCCCCGCTGTCGAAACCCTAATCAGAGAAGCAGTCGATCGCGCGTTCACGACCTCGAGATCCTGACCTAAATCTTCGTCGCCTCGTTCTCTCTCTCTCTCTCTCTCCTCCTCCTCTTCCTCCTTCTCCTTTCCCCATGGGTTGCTTGTTCTCTTCGTCCCGGCGCTTTCGCTCTCCAGGGCTCGATGATGATTCGGATGCCGTGGCTATGCTCGTCTTTTGGCCGGGTTTGAGGATACCTTCCGCCATTCAAGTCTTCGATGGCTGCAAACCGGAGGTCCCTGAGCAGATCCTCTCCGTCCGGGTTCGGATCCAAAGCTCTGCGGATGCTCTCCACGGAGAGATCACCGATGATTCTTCCCAATCAGCTTCGCAGCCAGGTAGGTGATTCTCGTTTCGAATCGCTGCAGAATGGTTGGTCTGAATCCCAAATATTTTTATATGCACAAGTGTTTTATGGCGTGTTTGTGGTGCATATTACCGGTTGAAGTGCTTTAGGTTCGAGATATCAAACTCTGGCAGAAATGTATGATATTTCTACCAATTTTCTTAAAGCGCGTCGTTTAATTCGGTGAAGAGTAAACAATCCGACAGAAAAGATCTAAATTTTCTATCAGATCACTTTACACTTGTTGCATTTTTGTCATATACGTGCATTCTTTCCTGCATGAGAAGAGAACCATTTCAGGCTAGTAAAGAGAACTCCCTTTAACTTTCATTGTATGGGTAAACTATCATAAAATTTTAATTCCGTGCATTGTCCTTGCACCACTTTCCCGGAGAGTGTTTTGTGCATTAATGTTAAATTTTCTTTGAGACAGCATGCTGTTATGGCCGAAGTTTACTACACATCAATAATTGTAGCGTGCTATTTGACTCAGTTTGAATGAGAAACTCCATGGCATTCCTCTTCAAAAGGAGGATCAATTAAGTACATTTGTTTTGTACCTAGCGTGCAGCCTTTTCATTCCCTTCTATATTGTTACAGCTGAGAGAACAGTCACGAATCTTCAACAAGCTTTTGAAGAATATCTACCATTGTTCCTTGGTTGGGTAAAAGGTATTCCTACTACTGAAATTGCTTACTGCCTGTTTTGCTTAAAATCCTCAGCTAAATATCATTCTCCTTGTACAGGCAGCGAGTCAACAAATAGGGTAAAATTCACTTGGAAGAATAAAGAAGATGCAGAACAGGTGAAGGATTTTAAACTTTGTGAAATTCAATGCTCTCTTTTCTTGGTGTATCCTAAACTAAATTTCATAAAGAGTTGTTTACTTTACTTGTTGCACGTGAATATGAAGGTTTGGCAGATTTTTTCTATCTATTTATTTTTGGTACATCATCACACTTGCTATTCTAAAAAATTCAAAAATACCAACAGAGGTTTATGTATTGCCAAAATGCCACTTCTGGAATGATTTACTGAAATACTGGAATTAAAACTTACCTATAAATATCTAGCAGCAGCAAATTAAACCAGCAGAACACAGTGCCTGCTAATCAATAAGACTTTAAAAGCATGAAACCACTAAAATCAATCTTAAAATGCTGCTAATTGTGCGTGTTTAAAATTGAGCAACACATGTAAGCAATTTCTTAATCAAGCGGAATGCATAGCCTACAAGTATGCCAAACATGTAAGGGCATCTTGGCCTACAAGCGGAATGCATAGCCTACAAGCTCGGGGATGCTTGGCTCCACCGTAATAATACTGCAAACTCTACATAACTTGAGAAAATGCCCTGTTTCAAGGAGAATTAAATATGTGACATGTATATGGCAACGATTTCACAGGCAGAGGGTTCTGATGGAGAGACTGAACCAGTTTGATCACAAAAATTTACCCCTAAGAATGATGAGAAGCCATGGCCAGGGGGATAGGCTCTGTTTCAGCTTTTGTGATGATAGCCACTGGCCTGATTTGAGCTACATCTTCCAGGAGCAGTATTTGGCTGGAGGTGACCATTTCGCTGATTGTGATGAATCCCTAGCTTGTTTCAAAATAGATGCTGCATTCCAGTTACAGCTTAAGTCTATGCTTCTCTTCTTTGTGATATTTGAGGACAAATGTATCCCATCCGATTTAGTTTCATGCATTTGGTTTAGTTCTTTTGTGTGTAGGTTTTTCAAATGAGACAGAAACGTTTGAATGTCTACTTTTCTCAAATTTTGGTATTGTAGGACATTTTGGCCTTGCAAGAATAACTTTGTTTGTTCTTTCTAAAGCCTGTAGACATATATCATTCTGGGCTATTAAATCTCTGCTTACATTAGATAGTCTAATACCTTTACTATTATGTAGGAAACGGCAATTTCAGATGAGTATTATGAAGTGCTTTCAGTGCTGCATAGCATGGCTGTACTTCAACTGATGAGGACTAATGCACTACTGTCACTAAAAACGACCAAGAATGATGTATCCGAAACGATAACCCCCGTAGGTATAAGGTAGCCAAACTCAATTGGTGCATGCATTGCATGGTTGTCTCTGTTTTTTGAAAGATGGATGCAATAACGGTGACATCCATCTTGATTGAAGATATTGTTTTTTTCAACTTTATAGATAGAAGAAAGCAAGCAATTGATGTGTTTCTGAAAGCTGCCGGACTTTTGGAATGTGCAGTAAAGGTTGTTATTCCAAGGCTATCCCAAGAATCAAAGTGAGAACTTAAACTGAATCTGGGTGGAATTGTATTTTTTCTGTGGGTTGGTTTGTGATATATTTTAGTATCTAGATTTTAAGGTAGTGGCTTGTTGCTTTCTCTTAGTTTTACTCAAACTTGTGGTGTCCTATGCAACCAATCACTATTCTCATGAAGTTGCATTGGGCCCTGTTGTAAACATGTTTTTTTTATGACAGGGAAAATCTACCAGCTGATTTAACAAAAAACGTGCTTGATGCACTGTCTATGCAAGCTCTTGGACAGGTCAGTAGCTGATTCTTTGGTGACTGTAAATGCAGTGTTATAACTGATGCCACATTAACTATGCATGAGAAGTATCAGTGTGTAGAAATTCAGCTAGGACTAGCTGTCGATAATATGAAGGCTTCACTTGCTGTGAAACGCCGGTTAGCTTGTGAGCAAGTCAAGTATTGGCAAAAGGTCTATAAATAACTTTACTGGTCATATGAATTTTACTGTAAAAGTGCTTCTGATTTCAATCGCAAAATTCCTGTAACAGGCACATGAAAACATTGAACAGGTTCAGATAGGAGGTGGTTGGGGAGGCAAACATCGTCTTTACCTTAGTTGGAAGCTTGCAGAGGCAAAGGTGAGAATTATGGTTACTGCATTTCTTGATTGCAACCATTGCACAGTGACATCATAGAAGAGCTTGATCATTTTCAAAAATTAGATGATCACCACATTATTGTCAGAAATATCAACTGTAAAGAAAACTCTTGGAAATGAAAGAAGATATCTTTTTCAATGTAACTTCAATTATTTTCAGGATTAATACCTCATTATTCTCAGTAATTTTCCTGAGACACCACTAGCTATTGAATGCATAACAACACACACGCAGGCCACTGAATGCCATGGCCAAATGATCACCAACTATTGAGATAGGCCAACAGGGAGCAAAGAAAGGGTTTATGCTGGGGGAGATGGATATTTATCGACTTTCTGTAGCGACAAGTGACTTGAAGAACTAGGTTACAGACAGGGGATTCTAAGGTTGATAAACATGACTCAGAATGGAGTTATTCGACATACTAGATTCATATGATATTTTGCAAATGAAGTTGTAAATGGTTCTAGAGATGCCATTCAAAACATAGTTACAGGGCTTGAACTAGAAGGGCTTGAACTAGAACATGCTGGAATCTTGCATTGCTGTTGAAGATTTAGCAGTAGGAGAGCTGTGTAAGTAATGTGAGGGCACATCTTGTAGATAGAATCGGGGATTTAAAAGACGAATTCTGATATTCTTCTGCTCTTTAATTGCACTTGAAGTTTATAAGCATGAGAGGGATCAGAATTTCAATCAAATATTTGTCTTCTATTCAGGCTGCTGCATTTTATTTCCATGCTCTCATTCTGGATGAAGGAATTGAAGAAGGCACACATGCTAAGGCAGTTCTTTGCCTAAAAACTGCAGATACATGCCTGCAAGAGAGCAGAAAGCTCTGTGCAAATTTCTGCATAGAGACTCCAACAACAAGGTTATTATTTCTTACCAATGGCACGTTACAAATCGATTAACAGTTAATGACGGGGTGGAAGAATTATCTTTAATTATGTTTTGTTACTGCCAGGACACAACCTTTGTGGGGGGCTATGAAATATTTATCTGAGAAGATTCCACGGGATTATACAAGCAAAATGAGAACTCTGAAAGAGCTGTACAGCCAGGAAAGGTAACGGAATATTTTGACAAATTTCTGTTATTTGTGTATTGAGCTAGTTAAGGAAGGAGGTGTACAAATTTATGTTCGGACATCATTGAACAAGCAGGATGCCCGATCAAGTTCCAGAGCTGCCCGATTTTCCTTTGTCATTGATTCCTGATGATTTTGCTCTGCCTGAAGTTGATCGACAGCTGGAGTGAATGTACATACCTTTCTACCAAATCAAAGGCATCTTTTTACCATCTTCACCGGAAAACTGTTGCATACAGGAGCAAGTTGAGTGCCAACAAGATGGCAATGTGTGTGATACCATTTTGGAGAGTATTGTATGACTATTTGCAGGTACAGAAATGTAGCATATATGACATGCCTTAAAGAGTTCTGGGCTCGGGCCACACAGGGCTTGTCTGTGGTTTCCTTAACCGTGTAGATAGATTGCTCATGTTGAGCGCACTCTTTCTGTTGATTTTGGGCAATAGATTCATTGCCAGTATTTTTATACTACCTCCAATGCTGGAATCCAACTTCCCAGTTGTACGCATTGTAGATACTACTTGAAATCAGAAGAAAGTTTTGTCAACTCTAATCGTATGACACTGTTTTCTGAACTCATATAGTGTAACATATTAACATTATATATCTTTTCAACCTGATGCATCACACTCTATCTATGCTACATTAATGCTGAATTGAAACTGCAAATAATGCTTTGGTTTGCTAAAAATATCTGGACCGACTCGATGACTATTGTCACTGAACATTCAATTTCGTAAGCGTTTTTTTGCATCGATGAAGTCAGATTTGAGTAAATTGTGTATTTTACTTTTTAATGCGCAGCAGTGTGACAAATTTCTATAGATTTTAACACTACACAGACAGGTCCATATTTTGAACTACTTTTACTGCTAGATTCGCATTTGCATATCTCTCTCGTCTATTGTTTGAGGGACCTGTTTTCTTGAATAAAAGAGCTGAACACAATTCGAACAGATGGTGCACATCATTATTCTTCAATTTTTTACAAACTTTCTCATCTCTACATGCATGCTGAAGGAAGGACTGCACACTGACAAATATATATACATCTCACCTGCCCTCATCAAGGAGGCACAATACATCTTCTTTTTGCTTAATTTATACCCAATTGTCTACAAAGATTTTAGCATTCTAAAGAAGAGATCATGCATTCTCTGTATAGTTTGATATCAAGCTTTCGAGAAGAAAACATCGATGGGAAGGCTGCTGGTGTTTTCCTTCAAATTCTCTCCCCTCTGCACACGTCCTCTTTTGGGAGGAGCCGACTCTTTGTCTGTCTTTACGCTGCAATAGACAGGAATAAAATAATGAGCAATGGCAACAAAGACCCCTCTCAGGTACACACCCCCCATAATATTCTGATAGTACATTTACTCTTTACCTATGGAGCCTTTTGCTCTTTTGGGCAATTTTAGGATTCTCCGGTAAACTCGAATACTCTTGTTGCAACATCTCAGCAAAGTGGAAGTCCATGTGCTCAACCCTTTCAGATGTGAAGCACGAAGGAATTTCTAGTTTGCATATGGAGCAGCAGTCGTCGATCCATCTCATCTCGTTTTCGGACGACGCTTTGCACGAACTTGTGGTTTCGGAGCATTCAACCATTGATGAATTTGCTGCTACATCGATTTCACTGGCTAAAACACGCCAATCAGAAGTTGAGATTGATGGTGTGTCGGAACTCTGCGGCACATTTTCAGAATTTACAGCAGTTGAAGTGCTACATAGGAGATCCTTTGCGCTTGTATTGATCATTTTCATCTCTGATTGCTGAGTAGGGTTTTGATCGCCAAATATTTTCATATCGCCGGCTGGTTTAACAAAGAAATCTGCCAAAGTCCTCTGATTAGGGTCAACTGATTCGCCATGAAAGTTAGATATACGGAGACCTATCATCCATATGAAAAATAATAAATTTCCAATCATTCTCACACCCAAGTGTTAATACAGGAAGATAAGAAAATCTAAATATTGAAATAACGTGTATGCCCATTATATCCTTACCCATCAACCTTAATGATATAGGTAATTCTGCTTTCAAAAGCTTTGAAGCATGAAGCACCAGGTCTTCTTTCTTGTGAACAAAGTGGGGCAATGTTATAGATCTTGTCCGAACCTGCAAAAAGCATATCACACAATTCAGAATAGAAATGCAAGCGATGTAATTGAAAAGCAAGTGAGAAATGGCAGGAAGGTCTTAAGAAAGTCCAGTCTAAGATAATAAATTAAGTGTCGACATTATCAATGAGAATAATCTTGTAAGGGGTCCGACTTTGAGGGTAACGTACCTTCAGTGGAGAATTGCAATGTGTCTACCAGTACGAGGATGTGCACATACTCAAATACTGAAACTAGAAACTAGGGAATGACTGCATATTGAATGGGAAATGGCATGTGACCTATGTATGTAGCACACTGTACCAGAAACAGGAAAGCATTCCAATTTAAACTACTCCACAAATGGGGACAACATGCATGGTTTTTCAAGTATTTCTACAAGGTTGCAGCAGCTCTAAGAACTCAGAACAAGGCTGGGGCCATCTTCAACAAAGGTGAACTCATGTAAGATCTTAACACTAAAATCAGGAAATTAGTTCATTTCACTCACAAAATCTCACCCACATCTGGAACATCCATAACTTGTGGTCATTCATATACCATCATCTCTCTCTCTCTCACTATCACTCTCCTAATGTCATGACCCTCCCACAATTACCTTAAAAACAAATGTGCATAATTTTCACATCACCTCAAAGTGTGTGGTCTTGAGTTTCAAAGTCAATGTACGGCCTTGCAGACCTTCAACAGTCATGTCTTTTGAGAGACTTTCAGCAAGCTCTTCTGTAACACATAAAAATAACTCTCATAGTCAATCTGATGGGAACATCAACTTCTGTACGATGAGCTTCTTCAAGTAATCTCATGTATCTCTACTGCTACAAAAAGAAATTTACAAGAGGAAAAATAGATGTTATCAAAGGCTGGCATACTTTATAATGAGGTTATGGAGGAGAGACCAATAATTTCACTTGTAAGACAATATCAGAAAACAGTTTCTCAAAAATTACGAGACTAACATTGGTTTCTTGAGGCTATATGTATCAATCATTATCATCTGTTAACTACTCAGCATAGAGTTCTTAAACATCTCGACGCAACAAAAATAATTACCCAGTTGGGTTTTCTGAATCCTCAGATGTATTCAATGTGGGGCATTGTATCTTTTAAAGGAGTGCCTATGTTGCGGCTTTTTCTCCAGTATGAAACTATACTCTCTCTTTCTTAGTGTTTAGTTAGTTGTATAGCTTGGTACAATGCATCCCAAGCACTTTTTGGGGTAGCAAGGGTGAACTCAATAAATAAGAGATCAATAAGAGTTTCTAGAACCTCTAGGAAATGAAATTTGACAATCTTTGTCTACAAAATGGATGTAATCAGCTACGAAAACTAATGATTGAATTGAGACAATGAAAGCAAAGTGAAACAGTGATGTAGCATGCCATATAGGATAAGATAGATCATAAATCGGTCTAGGCCTGCACTCAAAAAATTGGAGCCATTTCTTTTAGCTTATCAGAACTATAGGTTAATTGAAAACATTTCTCAGTTATTCTCTCTGGATCTTCCTATCATTTCAACCATGAAAGGTGTGGGCACCTGCACCCACATTTCTGCAGCACCCTAGAAAAAGTTCCTTGTGAACCATGAAAAAAAGTTTCTTTCATGGTCAAGACGAGGAGTATGTCAATTGGCTCTGTATTGAGTGTCTACAATGTTACTAGACATATTACTGTAGCATGTATCATTTCACAGCATCACGCATGAAGCGGGAAATTCTTATTCTTATTGAAACTGATTGGAAAAACATGATGAATAGGACCAACATATGGTTAGAAATTACTCATGCGGACAGCAGGATCTGTTCAACAGTGATTGACACGGCAGTTGACTCACACACACATTCACAGTGATCACATAAAACATTTATACCTAATTTTGCAAATAGCTTTTCCTCGTCGCTGATGGCAGTAAAGGTGCGCTCGCAACTCAAGCTCTTCCGTGCCTCCTCTAGAGGGGTATCAGAGCCTCCAATGCCCAGACCCACTGACATAAAGAAGTCTGTAGTGCACCTCAAAAGCCCAACCAAGAATAAGTACTTTAAACATTTTTCAACCATCTGTGCTCTCTCTCAGGCTTCCAGTATATTGTGTATACATGAATATGTGCACGGGTACATCAGACACCCTAAATTGCAACTCCAAACCAAACAGACTTGGAGTACATATAAATATACCGGATGATAAAGAAGAAAAAAGAGCTACGATGAGCGCCCTTTGCCTTATTAAATCTTCACAGACACTGACATGGCAGATTTCTTTCAACAACCGTTCCATCACTTTTCCAATACCACTCACCTGCCAATAAGAAATTCACAAAAAATCATTTATATTTTCTTAAAAGATAGGATATATTAAAAGTAGGGCATAGTTTTCACTTTTCGTATGGGTAATGTTGACACGAATGCCATAACTGCTTCCCGTTGATTGGGAACTACATATTGGCCGTTTGGTTTATTTATATCAGAACACACCTGTACACAAAAAATATAAAAATGCCAGTTCAGTGACGAAAATATAACATAAATGGAATCCACTGGAATCTGTGTTCACAAAAGGAATTCTACCAAAAAAACATTTCCAATGAATAATTGAGCTAGGAAAAGTCCTCAAAAACAGGCAATGTATTCTAAACACAGTAAACAACGAGTTTCCTGTAGCAGGAACTAGATCTCTGCATCTACCCCATTTTGACATTTGCGGGAAATCTTTGGGGGTTCGTTGAGCTTACAACTTATTGTTATCCCTCCAACATGGAGCTTTTTGAAACAAGGGAGCACACTACACACAGCACTATTTCAAATCCCAGATATCTAACACCTTTGTTAATACATATAAAATGCACTCCAGCACTGCATACCTTAGCAATCATACGATTCGGGCCCACTCCGGCACTGCATGTTAATCCCGTTTGTTCATGTACACGGTTGCGAAGTTCCTCTGCTATCTTGAGGTAGATGTATCAATTATATATATCAAATATTTGAAGGAGATATTACTTCGAAACTTATATCAATGGCTTACTGCTTCAGAAGCCATATTGCGTAGTGTGCACTGCTCAGTAATATCTAAGTATGCCTCATCCAAGCTCCGTGCAATAAAATGAGGATCATATTCACGAAGAACTGCCAAAAATCAAATTTTAATTAACAAAGAGATGTCGCATTATCCTCAGCAAAAGGCATGAAATCCTTAAGCATCCCTCATCCAAGCCTTTAAGAAGAAAATGGGAACCTCGCTAATGAAAGAAGGAACCATTAATTAGGATAATATTTAAATCTCTGGAAGCTGATAACAGATAACATCAGATGATGATGATGATGATCATCATCATCATCATCATCATGGTATGACGATGATGATGATGATGATGAGGAGGAGGAGGAGGAGGAGGATGACGACGACGATGACAGATAACAATATTGCGCATCTACGCTTCATGGTTTCCATCTCGTTGACTAAATGGTGATGATACCTTTGCGTACTTTCTCACTGTACTCTGTATATCTTTGAAAGTTTGGAGGGACAAATATCAAGTCTTGGCACAATTTACTGGCAATGAACCCTGGCATGGCTGCCCGTATCCCAAATTTACGAGCCTATGTACCAAAAAATCTTTATTAGTGAACCCTTAAAACCAATCAAATAAATTGCGGGACAATTTGAGTTGCATCACATGTAACACCTCATAATTTGCAGTGCATATCATTGACATCCCTCCCACAGCCATTGGTTTTCCAGAGAGTGATGGATCTTCTAGTGTTTCAACAGCAGCATAGAAGGCATCAAGATCAACATGCATCCAAATGCGAGAGAGGTTTCTTCCAGCCTCCAAAGCAGCTATTGTCATATCTGCAATCTATACTAACCGAAAGACAACACAGTAGCTTGCTTGAAACAATAAGATATGCTCAAATTTATGTTAAAACAACCAATGAAGACCGGAAAAAAATATAAGAAAGATATTTGACTTCGTAATTGGAAAGAGTTTCAGCTTCACCCAATATTTATAATTGGAACTCCGGCCTTGTATAACTTAGTTTGGATGCCACTATAGCAACCCCATCAATATGCCCTAACATTTGCGATAATACAACTCCCAAAAACTACCTACCTGGGAAACAAGTATGATTGAGAAGCATCCCAAATGCAGTTGCAAGAGACATTTTCACGAGTTTTAATCTAAAAAGTTTTTATCCCAGCGACAGTTTTTTATCCTGTATTCTAAGTTTCAAATGTATGGGTGTGCAATGTGCACGCAATGAAAACCAACGGCGGTGTTGGAGTTTGGAACAAGACTAATAGTACTTCTTTGATTACAATTCCAAAACATTTAGTAACCACCTTCTCGTAGTTTGCAAGTTCCTCTTCCGTCAAGAGAGCAGCTTGTGCTTGCATGTGTTGACTTCGCTGCAAAATGACAGCTTCTTTTCTCTGTTCGTGCTCAAAGTATTTTGATCCTTTGCTCATTTCATAAACCACCTTCTGGACCTTTTCTTTGTCCACGCCATCCATCCCTGCATTTTTTAAACATTGGGGAGCATGGCATGAAGTTTCTTTGAAAAAATCTTACGGTTTGTTTTACCACACTGCTAAGAAGTCCAGCTCCCAGATATGGTTCAAGAATTCAACCAGGCACTTTCCAGGCAGTGAAGCAAAGCTTTACAGGAAAGAAAAACTAAAGCTTTATAAGAATCAAAACACCGAAAGGCAAACATGACGAATGGATCTATCGTGATCGTCATACGTTTCTTCTTCTTCTTCTTCTTCTTAATAGTCATCATCATCACCATCACCATCATCATCATCTTCTCCACTTACCTGCCTTAGCATTGGTGAAGACGGTGTGATAAGATTGCCATGGGCGCTCAGAATCCATGCTCAGAATCCTGCAAATACTTTCGGGATTGGAGCCAAAAGTAGCATTGGAAGTGCCCACAAAGCTGGGAAAACTAATTCCCAGGATACCCCTCCATCCCCTGCCCTTGCAAATCGATACCGTTCCACAGAGAAGACCTAAATCCATGATCGAATCATCTGCAAAAAAAAACATTGCATGTAAACCCGTGATCAAATTGAGCCCAACCGTTCGAACATCTGCTCATCGATCGAGTATTTTCTCGTCGATCGATTCTCGGCTCGTACAATGTGCGTTAGCATCGATCGTCCTGATGCATCGGTATTACATAGGATGCCCTGCATTGACAGAAGGGTTATCTGTCAAATCTTTTATCTGGTGCTCTTACGAAATCAAATCCATTCCTGGATTGAATGAGAGCTTCTTATTTTAAGTATTCTTGTATCTGTTTGACTGCTACATTCGTTTGCAGCGTGCTTGGGCAATGCAATATGTCTCACACCTCGATTAGTAGAAGTTAAAAGGAACCAAATCGATCCATAGTCATTCTGATGTGCACGGCGTACGAATCGTCCATCATCCATCGTCCATGCCAAGAAGATCTTCAACATCAAACGCACTGGACAGTGATCAAATGACAGCGTTCGAGGCGTCATAACTTGAATCCATCTATCCATGCATTCAATTCGATTGGTTTTTACAATGGACGAGGAATTTGAGGGGATTGTGAAAGATCAGATCGACCCATCTAGAGTGGCACATTCCTGCCATCCATCCATCGTAGGAGCTAATGGATTGATCAAGGTATGAATGAGGATTTTGAGAGCCATGTAGGATTGGAGTGGAGATTTGAGCGCGGGATGGATGAGGAATCGAGGAATAATCTAAGTACAATTCATCCTGTCACGACCGACGCTCATCAATAATAATAGAGCTCGAAGACAAGAGTATAGTAAGAAGAAGAAGAAGAAGAAGAAGAAGAAGAAATGATGACAAAGAGACAAAATATAAACTACTCGAAAACTTGGAGTACAAGAACACCAAAGTGAGTCATTGAACCGGAATCATCGGTTATGATGAACAAATAATCAAGTATTTATAGGTTCTTATAAAACATTCTTGAATGTTCTAGAATAATTTAAATATATTTTTTATGATATTTAAGACAATCATGGACTATTTTTAAATGTTAAAGATTATTCTAAATATTTTATAATGAATAAATAATCAGGTATTTATAGATCCTTATGGAGTACTAAAGTATTTTTAATATATATTTTTATGATATTTAAGATTACCGTGGGCAATTTTAAAATGTTCCAGATTATTCTAGATATTTGCAATAAATAATAATATAATTATTAGCATTATATTGAATAGGTTATAATAATGATTAAAGATTCGACTCGTATACGAAGAGATTATGAGTTTAAATCCCTGCTAATCAAGCTCGTACATGTATTCACGACACATCCATCCTTGCGTCGATCAATCGAGCATCAAGATCCATCTATCCCTTCATCATTCGGTCGATTAGATCTTCCACATCCATCCCATCCCAGATCCCTTCATTCGATTCGATTCGATTCATTCGATCGATCAGATCGTTGCATATCCACCCCATCCCAGATCCCTTCCTTCGATCGATCGGATCGTTTGCTGTCCCAGATCCATTTGATCGAGTTCCGAATCGGTCCCATCGCAGATGCCTTCATTCGAACGATCGATCGTTCCATACGCATGCCGAGATCCTCGCATCGAGCGATCGATCGATCGTTCCATGTCCATGCCGAGATCCTCGCATCGATCGATCGTTCCATGTCCATGCCGAGATCCTCACATCGATCGATCGTTCCATATCCATGCGAAGGTCCTGGCATCGATCGATCGATCGATGAAGGGTTTAGGGTTTAGGGTTTAGGGTTTGAGCTTGTCGTCTCTCTCAGATGGAGATGGCCAGGGTTTTTGAGGACATGGCGGCCGCTCCATTCAGGGTTTAGGGTTTGAGCTGTCGTCTGTCTCGGATGGAGACGGCGATGGCGATGGCGATGGCGATGGCGATGGCGAGACGGCTAGGGTTCGAGGACACGGCGCCTGCTCCATGCAGGGTTCAGGATTTGAGCTGTCGTCTCTCTGAGACGGAGACGGAGATGGAGACGGAGATGGAGACGGGGGCGACGGCGATGGCGATGGCGATGGCGATGGCGATGGCGATGGCGATGGAGAGACGGCTAGGGTTCGAGGACATGGCGCCTGCTCCGTTCAGGGTTTAGGGATTAGGGTTTGAGCTGTCGTCTCTCTCAGACGGAGACGGAGATGGAGACGGGGCCGACGGCGACGGGGCGACGGCGATGGGGCGACGGCGAGACGGCTAGGGTTTGAGGACATGGCGCCTGCGCCAGAGCTGGTAGAGGAGCATGTGGAAGGCGTCGTAGTCGCGCGGGGGCGAGTGCCAGCGGAAGTGGCGCCGCACCATGGCCGCGTTGCGCTGCAGCTGCGCGTAGCGCGCGGGCGAGACGCCGCGGAGGATGCGCTTGAGCGAGGGGAGGTCGGCGATGGCGAGGAGCAGGGAGAAGGAGGCCCAGTCGAGGACGTCGTCGGCGAAGGGGAGGTCGTAGTGGTGGTCGGCGACGACGACGGGGACGCAGCCGTGGTGCAGGGCGTCTGCGATCCGCGCCGTGTTCACCTCGTAGCCCCGGACGTGCAGGCAGAACTTGCTGCGCAGCTGCGCCTGCGCGTAGGCGCCCCCCGCCATGCGCTCCCCCGCCTGCACTCGGATCTCCGCGTCTCCCCGCCATAGCCGCACCAGCTCCCTCCTCGCCGCCGAGTTGGGAGCGCCCGCGAAGAACGCCAGCACCTTCCTGCACCCACGCTCCCTCCCTCAGGATCCGACGACGAGGAGAAGCAGAAGAAGAAGAAGGCGGGAGAATGAAGAAGACAGGAGAACCTAGAAGCAGCCAGATCGGAGAAGAAGAAGAAGAAGAAGAAGAAAGACAGGAGAATGAAGAAGACAGGAGAACCTAGAAGCAGCCAGATCGGAGAAGACGAAGAAGAAGAAGAAAGACAGGAGAACCGAGCAGCAGCCAGATCGGAGAAGAAGAAGAAGATGATGATGATGATGGAGAACGAAGCAGCAGCCAGATCGGAGAAGAGGAAGAAGAAGAAGAAGAAGAAGAAGAAGAAGATGAAGAAAGCCAAGAGAACGAAGCAGCAGCCAGATCGGAGAAGAAGAAGAAGAAGAAGAAGAAGAAGAAGAAAACCAAGAGAACGAAGCAGCAGCAAGATCGGAGAAGAAGAAGAAGAAGAAGAAAGACAGGAGAACGAAGCAGCAGCCAGATCGGAGAAGGAGAAGAAGATGATGATGATGATGGAGAAGAAGAAGAAGAAGATGATGATGATGATGATGAAGATGAAGAAGAAGACAGGAGAAAGAAGTTGCCAGATCGGAGGAGAAGAAGAAGAAGAAGAAGAAGAAGAAGAAGAAGAAGAAGAAAGACAGGAGAAGTAAGCAGCCAGATTGGAGGAAAAAGAAGAAGAAGACAGGAGCCAGGGTTTTGGGTTCTTCAAGATCAAGGTATGTGGAGCACCCCTCGACGAAGCAGCAGCGATGTGAATCAGCAGAAAGATCGGGCTTTGCAAAGCCGTAGCTAGCTAGGGTTTAGGGTTCTTCAAAGATCAAGGTAAGAGAAGCGCCCCTCGAAGAAGCAGTAGCGGTATGAATCGGCAGAAAGTTCGGGCTTTGCAAAGCCGTAGCTAGCTAGGGTTTAGGGTTCTTCAAACATCAAGGTAAGAGAAGGACCCCTCGAAGAAGCAGCAACGGTATGAATCGGCAGAAAGATCGGGCTTTGCAAAGCCGTAACAAGCTAGGGTTTAGGGTTCTTCAAAGATCAAGGTAAGAGAAGCGCTCCTCGAAGAAGCAGCAGCGATATGAATCGGCAGAAAGATTGGGCTTTGCAAAGCCGTAGCTAGCTAGGGTTTAAGGTTCTTCAAAGATCAAGGTAAGAGAAGCGCCCCTCGAAGAAGCAGCAGCGATATGAATCGGCAGAAAGATCGGGGCTTTGCAAAGCTGTTAGCTAGCTAGGGTTTAGGGTTCTTCAAAGATCAAGGTAGGAGAAGCACCCCTCCAAGAAGCAGCAGCGGTATGAATCGGCAGAAAGATCGGGCTTTGCAAAGCCGTAGTTAGCTAGGGTTTAGGGTTCTTCAAAGATCAAGGTAAGAGAAGCACCCCTCAAAGAAGCAGCAGCAGTATGAATCGGCAGAAAGATCGGGCTTTGCAAGCCGTAGCTAGCGACTAACAATCGGCATCAGCATCGGGTGCCTGCGGCTCAGCCATCTACGTTGGGCTTCTAGGGTTTAGGGATTCCAGGGTTTAGGGCTTCTAGGGTACAGGGTTCTTCAGGTCAAGGAATAAGAAGCACCTTGAAGAAGCAGCAGCGATAGGATTTGGCAGAAGGATCGGGCTTTACAAGCCATAACTAGCCACTCACCTTCTGCTGAGCCATGTGGGGCCTTTCTAGGATTTGGGGGCTCTGAAGATCAAGGATTTGGGCTTATAGGGTTTTAGGGTTTGTTAAGATCAAGGGTTTTTGGCTTCTTGAGACCAAGGGTTTAGGGTTTGGGGCTTTTTGGGTTCTCAAGCTGAAAGCTGTATGCCATATCCTGGCATCAGACATATGCTTCGGAGCAGAGGTCTAGGGTTTAGGGTTGGGAGCAGCAAGCAGCACACACAGGATGCGGTGGGGAAGGAAGAGAGAGAGAGAGAGAGAGATGGCTCCAGACATGAGCTTGGAGTTTAGGGTTCAGGTTTTCAGAAGTCAGTGCAGGCTTCGAGGTTTAGGGTTGGGAAGATTGGGATCGTAGAGATGGCTGGAGAAGCGAGGCGGGGAGCAACAACAGCAACAACAGCAACAACAACAGCAGCAGCAACAACAACAACAGCAGCAACAACAACAATAACAGCAACAATAACAACAACAGCAACAACAACAACAACAACAACAGCAGCAACGACGACGACAACTAGCAACGACAATGGCAACAACAACAACAACAACAATAACAACAAGAGCAACGACAATGGCAACAACAACAACAACAACAACAACAAGAGCAACAACAGCAACAACAACAGCACGAAGCACAACCGAGGAAAGGATGGAAGGATCGGGGCAGTGTATGCATGTATGTACCGTTGGGCGATGAGCTTGGCGGCGGGGGGAGAGCCCTTGCGGGGCCAGATTTGGGGCATGGCGATGTCCTTGTGGGGCACATAGGCATGGGCGAAGGAGTTGGAGGAGCAGACAACTTGAATGGCATTGCGGCGGAGGCAGGCTATGGTGGTGGAGACAAGCTTGGTGATGGAATGGCAGGAGACGAAGAAGTGGTCAGCTCCGCCGGTTCGATTCCAGTAGGGCCATTCTCTCCTCACCCTGCGCACATACGAGAGCACCGCCATGTCCAGCTTCCGCACCCCCACCCGCTTGTCTTGCCTCAGCCCCGACACGGAGAAGGGCAGGTAGAACAGATCCGCCTCCGATGCGTTGCTCGTCACAAACCCTAATCCGCTGCTCCCCAAGAGGGACCTCCTGAAGTAGCTCTCGCTTGCATAGTTTCCGCCAAGCTCTCGCCACTGCTGCTGCTGCTGCTGCTGTTGCTGCCCATGCTTGCCTCCCTCCCGCTGCGCCGATGCCGCCTCCCCTTTGGAGCGTTGAAGCTCATGCACCACACTGTTCTCGTCACCGCCAGGGTAAACAAAGATCTAAAACATCGCCATGAAGAGGACGCTGTTTGTGCGTTAGGCTCCCTTGATCAAGGAAAGAGAACAGGCTTCATTCATTCATCTCAGCAGCTCAAGATTGGCAGAATCCACGGCTTCATCCCATCCTCAACTGCATTTCAGCAGCATGCCTTGCCCCCCCCCCCCCCCTTGTTTGTTCGATGACATGGCCATGAGAGGGAATGGAGCTTGTTTTTTATGGCATGACCATGAGATGCGATGGAGCTTGTTTTGATGAGACGACCATGAGATGAAATGGAGCTTGTTTGATGACATTACCATGAGATGAAATGGCAACACCACCATGTGATGAAATGGCTCCGAGTGTGTGCATGTTTGATGACATAGCCATGAGATGACATGGAGCAGTGTGTGCTTGTTTGATGGCATGGCCGTGAGATGAAATGGAACAACAGTGTATGCCTCTTTTGTTGGCTGTTTTCGAGGTTTCGAAGCTCAGAATCAATGCAGGATTTCGGATTTCTTGCAGCAAGAAGAAAAGAATGGCGAGAAGCAAAAACCTTGAAGGAGCGCAGCATGTTGCGGTAATCGGCCTCGAAAATGGCCCAATCATGGTATGGATCTCCCACGCCGGCACTATCCATCCCCTTTGTGCTCTGCTCACCTTTGCCTGCGTTCCATCAAGTCACAACAATCGATTCGTTATCAGACATGGTTCTTCCATTGAGATTTGATGATATTCAAACTTTACTCGGTAATAATGCTCTCAGATTCTAGGCATAGTTGGTTAGCAGATACATGATACCACTGAGCAATACAGAAATGATTGCGACCAAACAGTATATGTTGCATTCGGTTGTGGTTCCAGATGGCACAATTATCTATATTGTAAATCAGGCTTTTTTTATCATCTAAATTGTAGCTCAGGTTTTTGCAACAGATTTGGATCTGCTCCCTTCAAATTATTATCGACTCACCATTTGAGAACATCCAAGGTGACGATGTTGTGGTAGTATAGTTAGGGGCTGGATTAACAGGATATCGATCATGCAGTGGTGCATTCAGGACCCGATAATTGTCTCGTCCCTCAAGAAGCGATGGAACATTTGGCTCAAGTGGCGAGATTAGCTGCTGCTTATAGTGATGATTAAGGCGGGAAACATTAGTATGGGGAGGAGCAACATTCCCGCGAGATTTATCTCCACCTTGCTTCTTCGACTTCGATGGTACTACTGAAGTAAGCAGCTCCTCTTTTGTGAACAAATCTAATGTTGTTGCTAATGTTGTGCTCATCGGCAGGCTGCTGCTTGATAATGGGTCATCCAACCTGTGATACTTGTCGAAAGCTGTTGAGCTTGTGTTTGATGAGTCGATCCCTTGCTGGTCGTGGATCGAAGGCTTGTAATCAGGCTGCACTTCCTGCATGGCATGGTCTTCCTGTGAAACATATTGATCCACACTCTGTGGCGAGGCCATCCTGATCTGTGAAATGGCCGCCTGGAATTCATGTGCAGCTGATTCCTCCGCCAGTTCTAGCCCATACATCGAATCAGGTGGATGGCTTGACAGAACCCTGAGTCCGATGCTCCAAGCTGACCAGACCGAGAGTGCAATCACAACGAACAGGCCCAGCAAAGAATAGCCTGGAATCAGCTGCCATACTATCGTGAGCAAGGGTCTCCGAGAGTGCCTCTGATGCATCCGAGACATTACCAACAAGATGGGGGCCAAGATGAGGGACTTAGAAGAAGAAGCGCTCTCTCTCTCTCTGTCTCTCGCTCGCTCTCTCTCGCTCTCGCTCTGTCGGTCTACCCACCTAATGCAGGCACAGGGTGTTCATCAAGCATACGAGTATGTGGTATATGCATACAATGTGTGTTTGTGTGCATGTGGTATACATTTTCACGAATTGGGCCATTGATCGTCGTAACAGCTTTCCGGAGGTTGAGACGCTTTTAAATCTGTGATGCAAGGACGAGCAATGAATAGCGTGTAGTAAAGGTCATTGCGGTTGCGATGACAGAGACAGGAACTTGGTAGAACTGAGCTGCAATGGTAAGATCTGATGATAGATATCCATGGAAAAGGCGAAGGAAAGCTGACCGCAGTCCATACAAATGCAATTGTATTGTACTTTACTAGCCGGCCTTCAACCTGTTACTGTTGAAATCCCTTTTTCTAACTTCTTTGTGACAAGAGCGCTGCTGAGATGACCCTGGCTTTTCTTTTCTCGACAGAGAGAAGCAGGGAAGAAGAATCACACCGATATTTGGCTCATCTTCACCATAGCCATTTGAAAATCAAATCTTATAGTTCAGAAATTCCATGGAATAGATCAGGAGCTTGATCTCCATAA
>JBBBWG010001781.1:66986-107178 GCA_037176905.1 Azolla pinnata
TGTGCTTGCATGTAATATGCGATTGGATTGCATTCGTGTTATGTATGTATGTGCTTGAATGTAATATGCGATCGGATCGCATTCGTGTTAAGAGCTATAGTTCTGAGCAGCAAGATTGTAATTGACAGTGCTATGGCTTTCTCAATTTGCTAGACTTGGAAAGCTACAAGGTGTTATATATACATACATGCATGCATGAATGCCTCGTCGGGGGCCAATCACACATCTTTCATCAGCTTGTGCTTTGTATAAAAAAAAGCTAAAAGCTCAGGGAGTGTGACTGTGGAAGTTTCGGCAAAAGTTACCGAGATTCCCAACATGTTGGTATTCTGTTGAAGTCTGCATCTTTCTGCTTTGAATTTGCATCCAAAGCTTTGCTCCCATCCAAAGCATTGTTTGTCCGTTAGGCTTTGAATTTTCATGAAAAAGTTTCCATAACAAACAATGCATTCGATGTTCATGCATAGCGATGCTATTATCGATATGCATATCGATTATAATGTCAAAACATACTTTGTTGGGAGAATCGGAATGGATCAAGCATTCAAAGCTTGGAAGTAACAATAAAACTGAATTCATATTGCAAACACAAGAAAGAAGCGGACGATTTTGTCTACTTGTCATGAACCGTCTTCGATTAAATCAGGTTCGAGATCTGCATGCAAAAAAGGAGAAGCTTTTCTTGTGGATATCAAGTTTTGGCCCATGCAGGTCTCGAACCTGCGACCTTCGCGTTATTAGCACGACGCTCTAACCAACTGAGCTAATAGGCCCTCTGGCTGTTGAAACCTACCATTTAAAAATTCACCTGAAATATAACTGAAAAAACTGCCATCATCTCCTCCCTTGCTTCTCTCAAGAGCTTTCTCCCCTGCAACTCGCAACAGGATGTGTTCTCCCCACAGCAGCTGCCATTGCAGAAGCAGGTAAAAGGAAAGAACAGCTAACGCAGTTCAACTCCCTGTCCTTCCATTTGCAACCCTTCCTGAGATCCTCGGCTTTTGGGGCGAATCAACCCAAGCTCTGGTGAGGAGAACGGATCTGTTTTGGGTGCTTTCTGGATCCTCATCTGCTTCGTTTTTCCTTTTCCTCGTTTCTTGTCTTGCCGTAGTGAGGCCCAGGTTCCAGGAATTCGCGGATGGAAAGACCCAGCTCGGTCTAACCTCGAGTTGGCCCTGCTCCGGGAGGGAGCATCCCCTCAGTTGAAACTGCAGGACCACCGATCTTCGATCTTCGAGCTCCTACACTCGTGCGGAAATGAGAGAAGCCTGCCCAAGGTGAGACAAATCCATGGCTACTTGCTAAGCTACAACTTGATCACCAAGGATGTCTGTCTCGGCACCGCTCTGATCAGAACATATGCGAAATGCGGTGCTTTGGGAGAGGCACAACAAGTGCTGGATCACCTCGCGAAGCGAGATACGGCGTCTTTCGCTTCCCTTATCGCCGGATATACACAGCATGGGCTCTGCAAAGAGGCGATCCGATGCTTCCGAGCGATGCAAGAGGAAGGGGTTCTCCCCAACATAGAAACCTACATATGTGTTCTGAAATCGTCTGGCACGGTAAGAGCGCTCGAGGTTGGAGAAGGCGTAGCTGTCGAAGTCGGAAGGATTGGACTGCTGCCCAAGCACACTGTGCTGGGCACTGCAGTGGTTGGCATGTATGCGAAATGTGGCGCATTTGGGAAAGCTCGAGCAGTGTTCGAACAGATCCCAGTACGAAACGTTGTTTCTTGGACAGCCCTTATCGATGGATATGTCCGCCATGGACAAGCTCACGATGCCATGGAGTGCTTTAGACAGATGCAAGACGAGGGAATATGCCCAAATGCAGTGACCTATATTTGCATCTTGAAAGCATGTGCCATTATCGGCTCTGTAGAGGTCGGGGAGGCCATAGTCGCAGAGGTTCGAAAGCTAGTGTCTTTGCAGAAGGATATCATGCTAAACACTGCATTGATAGATATGTATGCTAAGTGTGGGGCATTGCAGAAAGCTCGAGCAGTATTTGAGCAGTTTCCTGTACGGAATGTTGTATCTTGGACTGCATTGATTTCGGGATATGTCGAGCAAGGGTCTAATGTTGAGGCGTTGAGATGCGTCAGGCGGATGCAAGATGAGGGAATCGCTCCAAATGCAGTAACTTACGCTTGCATTTTGAGGGCTTGTGGCAGTGTGGGATGCATAGAGATTGGAGAAGACATAGAAATCGAGGTCCGAAAGCAAGGGTTATTGGAAAAAGATTCTGCACTCCCTGCTGCATTGATCGGTATGTACATCAAATGTGGGGCAATCGAGAAGGCACGAGAAGTATTCGAACAGATTCAACTGAAGGATGTGACCTCTTGGACTACCCTCATAGCTGGATACACGGAACATGGCCTTGGTGATGAAGCTTTGAAATGCTTCCACCAGATGCAAGATGAGGGGGTTCCCCCAAGTGCTTCGACCTATATTTGCGTTTTGAAAGCTTGTGGCATTGTAGGATGTGTGCAGATTGGAGAAGGCATAGATGCTGAGATTGACAAGCAAGGGTTGTTGCACAAAGATATCATGGTCGGAAATGCATTGCTCAGCATGTATGCCAAGTGCGGCAAGCTTGGCAAAGCACGAGAAGTGTTCGAAAGAATTCTAGCGCCAGATGTCGTGACTTGGACCTCGCTGATTGCTGCATATACCGAGCATGGACTCGCTGATGAAGGACTCAAATCCTTCAAGAAAATGCGAGACGGAGGAGTACGCCCGAATTCGGTAACGTACATCTGCGTTCTGAAAGCTTGTGGCATGGTAGGATCGCTTGAGATTGGGGAAGAAATCGCTGTTGAGATCAGGGAGCAGGGCTTATTGCAAGAGGATGCTCATCTTTGTAACACGTTGCTGGACATGTATGCAAAGTGCGGTGCGTTGGAGAAAGCACGAGAAGTATTCAAACAGCTTCCGCAGCGGGATGTTGTGACTTGGAATGCACTCACCAGCGGATATTCCCATTTCGGGCAAGTTAACATCGCGCTCGATCTATACAGGCAGATGACGATGGAAGGTATCAGGCCGAATCCGGTATCGTACCTTGCGTTGCTCGCTGCTTGTAGCCATGCTGGTCTCTTGGAAGAGGGAGAGAAGCTGTTCGCCGAAATGCATAGTGTTCATCGTCTTGCTCTAGCACGGGAGCACTATACGTGTATGATCGATCTATTTGGAAGGGCAGGACACTTTGGCAAGGTCAATGCTTTGCTAGCCAAAGTGCCACATTCGGACTATCTTCCGCTGTTTCTAGCTGTATTAGGTGCTTGCTGGAAGTGGGCCAACGTGAGGCTCGGGGAATGGGCATTCGAGAAATCGATACGTTTGGACAAACATTGCACTGCTGCATATGTTTGCATGGAGAATATATATATCGAATCGTGGAATGCAAAGCAGACATAGATAGAGGCTTGAAGCCTCTTGAGAAGAGTATCAAGGAACAAACAGTGTGAGATCTTCCTTGCACAATCATCAGCGTTATCGGGCTCGAGACTCGTCATATTGCTATTTGGTCTAGCATCATCTAGAATGGTTGACAGTGATCATTGAGTACGCATTCTTAATCTTGTATATTTGGCCGGATGCTTATCTCCTCGAGAGGAAAAAAACCACAGAATCATGACAATGGAAATGCAGATCCTGATTAGTTTTTCCATCAGGATCTGCATTTCCATTGTGATGATTCTACTCGATCTGCATTTCCATTATGATGATTCTACTCGATCTGCATTTCCATTATGACGATTCTAATCAACTAGCAGCGTGCCTCGGTAAACGCCAACTAGTCAATTTGTGACAATTGTTCTGTTCATATGGTCATCTTGTCGAAAGCATGATCACAACAGTTCTATGCTACTGTTAGGGCTTCGAGTTTGTTCGATAATCTCAAAAATCTATCAAGAGTCTTGTTTATTATGAGTGAATTTGTTTTGACGAAGAATAGTTTCAATCTCCCTTCATGTGCATTAAGCACTAAAACGAAATAAATGAACAATCGTGATCTGATTGCACATCCGTGAAAACATCATATAGAGCAAATCATGTTTATGAATGAATCCCTCGCCTACAGATCTCTGTGATATACATTCAAACACATTGCATCGAAAGCACATTATATTACAAATTCATAGTAAGCCTTTGATAGAAGCTTTCAAAGTAGCTTATCAAAAAAAAAAAACAAGCTTTACAACTTCAAAAGAATTGCTTGTTTACGTTTTATGAAGTTGTCTAGAAATCTGCCTCCAAATCCATCATCCGAGAAGATACTGCCATTGCTTACAATGAAGAAATGTGCACTTAAACACGATACTTTTGCACAAAACAAATTGGAAGAGGAACTCATTGTTTGTCTTGTGAGACCAAATGTGTATTTTGCGCATGACAAGAAAAGCCAACATGCATTTCTTGCCAGCTTTCTTCCCTACTGAGCCAACCTGAGCCAAAGACCAACATATTATTGACTACAGCATTCTACAGCAGAAAAGCTAAGCAGCTTTTCTTTTCGGTTTCTTTTTCTGCCTTGGCAACTGCGGCTTTGTGCATTGACTACAGAACCAGTCATTCGCTGGAACTTCAGCAAGAGGAGGGTTGCAGCAATCAATGTGCATAGCAATGCCACATCCATTTCCATTGGTATCTCCGCAGAGGAGCATCACATCCTCCCGATCAATTGAGCCGCATACAGAACATCGGGTCTCATCAACGTCACCGTCATCAGCATCACTCTGGCTTCTTGCAGCTCTTCTGTTGCTCTTCAGATGTGCCACTATCTTGTCAACTGCGCTGAGCGAATCATATAATACATGCCGATCTAGAGGAGAGTTTGGCGTACATACGAAACTCACGAAGAAGTCTGGGGTTACACAAGCAAGGTTGTGGTTGAGAAACTCCTGGACCCACGGATCAGTTCTGGGAGTTCCTGGACTAACAATAGCAACATCAACACCGGACACAAGAGAGCGTGTATAGGGTGGGGAAGTTGCTAGAAGCTCAGCTCCACCTGCTCGAATAGCACGTTTCAATGTGTCCTGATATGAAAAACGTGAGGCTACTTAGAATAGATGACTTTAACAATGATCAGTTCAAGGACTCTGTGCACTGTTAGTTTGTCTGTAATTAACAAGCTAAGCTTACCAAGGATGGTATAATGCATTCCCCATAGAGAACAATACGCAAACCTTCCAGCGCACAAAAACCGGATTTTTCTCGATGTTCTCGCCACTTCCTTGGAGCCTCTAGGCAGATAGAACCATCCTCAGTCATTCCTGATCCATACCACTCATACTTCTTCTCATCTAGGAACATTCCTGCATCAGCACTGTCTTTCAAAAATGCACCTCGCAGAATCCACCTGCCATTCTCATTAGCAACATGCAGAAGTCAAAGTTAAGGTTGCACAGGAAATGGCTAAAATCTCAAGTTAATTCAAGTAAAATATCACCTTCCAGCTGCTGCAGCTGCAAAGAATTTCTCAGTACGTCGAAGCTGTCCTGCGGTTACCAAATGCGTTGTTTGATGAGACCATTCATGAGAATCTTTACACAGTTTACCACCAAGCCTTTTTACAAGGGCTTGGAGCGGTTTGATTTCTTGTTTACGACCACTTAGTGCAAAACAAGTTTGGCCCCCAGTGTTTGGTAGCATACTTTTACTGGGAGATCTAACAATTTTCCCTGAATCTTTCAGCACGGAACCAGTTTTAGGGATTTTGGACACAAACTTCTGTTCATGACCTTGAAGAGTAACAGCATTTTCTTTATCAAGGGAGGCATACACACTCGAGTGTCCTTTTAAATCACGTTTCTTTGAAGTTATAACCTTTCTACCTTTCACCTGTTTTTTTGGTGCTGCAGAGTTATCCTGACTATCTATCTTTCTCCTACCGTTTTTAAGCATGCGTATCTTCACTGTCTCTTCTCTATCATGAGAATCTGACTCTGCTTGCTTCTGTGGATTCATCTGATCTGTTGTTCGTTTCTTACTGAGCCTTGGTACACTTCCTACAGGTTCAACAAGCATATCACTGTCATGTTTTTGGCCATCGTACTTCCTACAGTTGGTGCGGACTTCATTCTCGTCTATTCCCTCTTTACAATCCTCAAGAGCTGTATCATGGACATTTTCCACATTTCGACCTGTTTCAACAGAACCCATTGGCGTATTATGACCATTAGTCTGAGCTGAGGTTGCATTAAAAGGGATTACTTTTTCCGAAGGAGATGAATTCCTTGGCTCACCGTCTTTACAATCTTCCTGTGAACCTGCCTTCTGTTTCCTTTTTGTATTTCCACTTGTAACCACTGAACTATAGTCTACTTGCACATCCCTAGATGAGTTATTTTTTGTAGCAGAGGCATGTATTGTGGAATCAAGTTTAGCCATAGACAAAGGGGTAGTTTTCATACATGCTAAATGGTTTTTGTCATCTTCTCTCATGATATTAGGTCGCCTACTTTTAGATGCCCTTCTACCTGTTGACAGACTTCTGTCAGCAGATGTCACATATCCTGCACCATTCTTCATGACATCACTTTGCTCCAGAAGGTTTACCTGATTTATGAGGGGAGGAGTCGAAGCTGTTTCATGTTCACCAGCAGCCATGGCTTTACCAGTCAATTGTACATGCATGTCACCAGGGATGTTGATCTTTGTGCCTGTATACTTTGATATGCTGGTTTCCGTACATTGTACGTGATTGCCAGCATTAGTTTCCATTGTACAATCAGTGAGACTCTTACGTTTCTTCATGCTCTTCGACTTACTTTGCCTGACAGACACTTCTTTATTTTCCAAAACATCACTATCATTTCGGGAAATGTCCTTATGTAGAAAGGACGGACTAGACAGTGTCTCATTCTTTTCTTCTATTAGAATGTGGCCTGTGGTTTCCTTACTTAGATCTGTGTTACAACACGGAGTGAGTTGTGCATTTATATCCTTTACACTAAATTCGTCTTGATCTCCTTTGCCATCAGTATGCTCATTGGCCAGCATATTCTCCTTCCCCGGGAAGCATATTTTGGAATTTTGTAGTTCCACTGGTGATGTGGTTGGGGAATGGCTATAATCTTTAGGATGAGCATTATAAATTGTAACTGAGCTATTATATATAGTTCCAGTTGCTTTCAAGGGGGCAACAGTTTCAGATTTCCTGGCACCATAAGTTTGTACTGATTTTGGGCTTTCTTCGCTTGCTTTTCCATGATGCATTGTGTCCACATTAGTTCTTTCAACATATCCATGATTAACTTCCACTAGTGCCTCCTCTATTCTAGAAACAGAATGTCTTCTCATAGTCTCTGTTCTGTCATTTTTGTCATCAGTGTACCCATATTTGGTAACAGAAGTTTCTACCTCATTCTTTTCTGCTGGTGGATTACTGATCAGATTGTGCGCTGGAATTTCCAAACACCTGGAGTTAGAGATCTGAAGACTAGATGGACTTATTATCCCATTCACTGCCACTCTGCTGGCCCTTGCACTCTCTTGTTTTCCAGATTCAGGAGCTACATGACTTGAGCAATGCTCACTACTTGCTTTAACTCCGATGCTCCCATCATCCTCAGAATCCTCAGCCTTTGCCTCCAGCAACTCAACTTCCTCGCCACTAGGATAATTAAAAGGGAGTGCCATAATAAAATTAGAATTAGAATTATCCTTAATCCATACCAATGAGCTCGAATAGACAAATCACAATGTACCTCTTCTTTGTGTACTTCTCTACAGGCAAGATTGACCATGATTTCAGGCTGCAAACAGTTCAATATAATTCTTATTCAAAATCAAATGCATATAAAGACAATCAGTTACACCACAATTCAATGCAATTTTACCAGTCTTCCAGCCATTGATGATTAATCAATTTGAGCCCGAGATTTTTCGCCAAAGTAAACTTATCTCCTGTGATTATCAAGTTATTACTGACCCCTCTAACCCTCTTATAACTCTCAAACTCTCTCTTTCAGAAGCAGGGTAGCGTTTTCTTTTGACTTCAATGGTCTAACGTCACTTTGGTATCTACATAATTATAAAGTTTAAGTGACCCCAATTTACTTAGCTCACAAACTGAGACCATAGTCAAAGCATGATCCTCAAGAGACTGAGAGTCTTCAGGGTAGCTGGAGGTCATAGAGCACATGAAAATATAGCGTACTACCTTTCAAAGGCCACACCTTCCTCACCATGAGTATGGCATGACATCATGTCACTAGAGAGCATAAAATCAAGTAGAAGAGCAGAAGAATAACATATCAACAATTGAGACTACCAATGGTTGATAAAGATCGCGACCTTCAACATCCACAGAATCTGCATCTCAGCATAGTTGTATTTGACTGTACCCTTACTTTTAGAAGACTAAGGATATCAACCCCATAAAGGTTCTAGAATGCCCTCCAGGAGCCCTTTCATGGCATAACACGTGATGTATGAATACTCTATATATATGAACATAATAAAGCCTCGGATTTGAGATGAAACTTGACATTTTTTATTCGTGTCCAGAACCTCTTTCATGGCATATGAAATTTAGTGTACATCAAGGAAGTTCACTGTTGCCTAAGTACAAAGTTATCTAGTAATAATACACGCTGAATGGTTCTCTCTCGTCCTAAACTCTATCAATAACAATCTCATTAAAACTCATCATATGTAATCAAGGCACCAAGACAAAGATTATGAAACCCTTTCGAGATTATTACCTTCAAATTTATAGCAAACAAGATGAGTGACACTAATAGCAACCAATGGTTTAGAGAACTTTGCTCCCATCAAATACACCATCCTCTGAAAATCAGTAAGGAGGATTAAAATAAATTAATAACTTAAAAGAATATCAAGTACACATCTATTGAGATTTTGGATTGATTTTACTATATTCAAACATATTCTAACCATAAATTTCACACCTAGAAGCACAAAAACAATGGAAAATACTTTTCTCCTTCTTGTTGCATTTATCACGAACGTCATTACAAATGTATCATGAATTACTTTTTTATATGCCTCACAACTTCCCCAAATTAGTTCATACATTTCAACAATGAATATTATCAAATCAACATATCTACATTTATGCTTAGTCACTGTTTCATCGTATAAGATCATGTCAGAAAATTCATTACCATGACATTTTTACGAAAATGCGTTTGATATCCTGTCAAGCACACAACAAGATCCTTGCTTCCAGGAATACCTTCATGAGAACGCGGTGGTCTATAGACAACCTGCAAGAAAATTCTCAGGATTCATTTCTCTTCGATCCTTGCTCCAGCACCTTATCTCACATGCATGTGTATATAAACTAGAAACCTCTTTGGTCTGCACGAGCTTGTAATGAAAACAAGCCAAGAGAGAGCCTCTTGGATTCTAAATGAAATGAGCCTTAAATTTCAAACCCTGTTGACTTTGAGCAGGGATTTGAAAGCACGTAGCAGTAAACCATGTTGCATCATAAAACAATTGAATTTGATGAACATCAGATATGGTGATGCATAGTTTATGAAACAATCATCATATAAGCATGGATCAAACGGTTTAGGAAGATCACGTGTATTTGCTCACTTGCAAGTCAGGAGCATATACAATATGAGACGTGAATTGGTAGCATAATAATGTGCAGGAAAACTACACTCTTTGCTTTACATATTTGAATCTATTGCTGACAGCTTCTTTCCAACTTTCTTAATTTAAGTTCACCTCTTAAATAAAGAAAACGAGACAAAACAAACAACGCATTTATATTTCCCCATATGCATTTTGAAGCATATCACAAACAGATCTCCGGCGTCAATCAATATTATGTTATGCAATACAATCCAGCAGAATGCCTACAAGGCAGAAGCACATCAGTTTCTTGTGTAAAACACCACATTATACTTTTTTAGAGCAAAGGAATGGCCAACAGGTCATTATAAATGTGTGTGAGAAATCACTTACATGGTTTGCATCAGCGATGACACCAAGCTCCATGCAATCTGAAATCCAAATTTCTGTGACAAGAAACTTTCCATTGTTCCTAGCTATCTCACAGACTGGATCATCCTGCCACAAAAAACATTCCTTTCCATGAGTATTCAAAATACCATATACATATACAATCATTGCTCTCAATTTTATTTCAGAAAAAGAAAACAAGTGAGATGCAAAAAGAATTCACTCAGAATTGCTGAGACTACTGATAACGGATGCCGTGGATAAACATATCACGATAAAAAGATCTCTCATTTCAGGGACAGGAGATAACAACATGTCCAAAGGATACAATATATTCATACGTGGAGGATGAAAGTGAGAATTATACGAGAAATAGGTTATTTTGGTGCATATTTCTGGTATATACACAGGACTTGGGTTTGTTAGTACACAGCTTGAGAGTGCCAGTGGAATGTGACTCATTTTTTGCACATTTCTTGACGCTGCCAAAGAGAAAGATGCATCCGTGTACGCTAAATAATCCATTTGTTCCAATGAATATTATATGCTTCGACGTCAGTTAGTTACCCAAACAAGCGTCCGCGAGACAACCACGTGTGTGCAAGAATCATCGTATTCTTCCAGGTTGACACCTCCATTACGCTCCACTGCAGCAGAAAGCTGTGGTTGGGGGGGGGGGGGGGGAAACAAAAAAAAGCAAAACAAAGAAGCAGGAAAAGGAGGGTTAGTTAGGATTGTAATTTTCGGGTTAAGGTCGCTGCTTTCAAGTTGCGGTCAGCATCTCATCTGACGATTGACATAGAATTGGAACAAGGATTAAGGGGGGGAGGAGGGGATGCGATGCAACAGCGAGATGTTGCAATGGAGGCTGGCCGTTTCCGACAAAAGGGGGGGAGAGGGGAATCAAACCAAACGGGGAGGCACGGGAGGTGGGGGGGAATGCCTTACCTGCTCGTGAGTCTGGGGATCGAAGCCAGAGAGAAGAAAGCGAAGGCCTGAGAAGATGTCTGAGTCCTCAGCGGGGCTGTCGTCGTCAGCCATGGGGGAGAAGCGAGCGAGCGATCGAGCGGCGAGACAGAGAAGAGCGTTCGATGGAGGGAAAGAAAATACACCAAAAGATTTGAACGGGGGCTGCTTCTTCTTCTTCTTCTTCTTCTTCCTTCTTCTCCGTCTTCTTCTTAATTTGTTTCATTTCCGGGCTTTGTAATTTGCTCTGTATTTTGACTTGTAATTTGCTCTATATTTGATCTGTAATCTGCTCGGTATTTGATCTGTAATCTGCTCGGTATTTGATCTGTAATTTGCTCGGTATTTGATCCGTAATCTGATCAGTATTTGATCTGTAATCTGCTCGGTATTTGATCCGTAATTTGCTCAGTATTTGATCTCTAATTTGCTCGGTATTTGATCTGTAATTTGCTCGGAATTTGATTTGTAATTTGCCCGGTATTTGATCTGTAATTTGCTCGGTGTTTTGTTTGGTAGTTTGCTCGGTATTTCGTTCTGTGATTTGCTTTGCATCTGTTCTCTTTTGTTTTGTTCTGGCCCAGCTTGCGACTCGATCGATACGGGCTCTATTTGTCTGCCCACCGAAGCTCGTTGTTCTACTTCTGGCAACCTGCTCGGCTCTCGATTCTGCCCCTAACAAGCCCTTCGTTCTCCTCTTGACAACCCCTGAATTGCTCCTGCTTCAGTTTGTTGTCTTGTTCTGATCGCGCCACATTTACAATAGCTTGCATGTTCGCCTCTGATCGCGCTGATTAGGGTGCTTTAGGGTTTAGGGTTTAGGGCTTAGGGAGTGAGGACATGTGTATGTATATATACAAGTAAATCCATGCATATTAGGGAGCAAAACCCAAGTAAGCTCCGCATCTGATCCCGAGATAGACTTTCTCGAAAGATCTACACCAGCTCCTTCTATGGGCCCGGCCCTATAAACAAGGTTGCAATCTCCAATCACGACGGATGGAGTCCCTCACCCTATCACCATAATTCCTCATTTCAGTCTCAATCTTTCTCTCTCTCTCTCTCTCTCTCTCTCTGTTGTTTTCCTGTGACATCTGTTTGGCATTTGCATGTTGCATCTATCTGCATCATCGAAGGACCGCAGGCTGGAAAACCGGACATAAACCCACGATCTTCGATCTGATCGAATCGAAACCAAAAAACACGCTTCTTGCTCATAACCCACGATCTTCGATCCGATCGAATCGAAACCGAAAAACACGCTTCTTGCTCGACGATGCGGACAGATCAAGAGGAGCCAAAATCTAAAAAAAAAAACATGTTCTGTTTCCTTGGCTCAGCAGAACAAAATTTACACTCTTTTTATTATTGTTTTGAGAGAGAGAGAGATGTACATATGTATGCGTATAAAATTTTCTTCTGTATTTGTATCCAATTCAATGTATGTACAAGTGTTCGTGTTTGCAGGTCATAAACCCTGCGGTTTTTCAGCTTCCAAAAGCTCAGGTTTTCCTGCATCGCCGCCCGCCTTTCTTCAGCCTTCAGCGGATCTGCGCTCGCCCCCCCCAGCGCCGAGATCGGAGAGAACAGAAGACACAGAAGGCAAGCGTCATCAGGTCTTTGCGTCTGCCTAGCTTTGCTGTTTTGGTTCCATTTTCCCCGGCCATGGCCCATGGTGAAAGGTAATAAGCTATTCGTACCAATCCCCGCCTGTTTCGTTTCGTTCCGTTTCGTTTCATACACTCCCACCGGAACGCGTTCGTGCTTGCACCGCGTTTCTACTCCTTTTTGCAGTATAAAAGAGAATTTATCGCTGCGTGTTGGCTTTTGCTCGGTAATCTTTTAGAGATGATTGTTGGTTTGAGGCTTCCTCCATGATTTGGCTTCGACTTTTCTTCCCTTCCCCCCCACGGGAAGAGCTCATGTATATGAAGAAAATGGCAGAGCTCATATCTATATATGCAGAAAATGGCCGAGCTTTGGGGTTCTTGGTTCAAAACCTTCGTATTGCTTGCTAGATCAAGAATAGCTCTAGGTTTCTACAGGCTTTTGGGCCTGATTTCCCAGTGCAATTGCAGCCAATTCCACATGCTGCATGAGGAAATGGTAGATTTTTTGCTTCAAGCTAGCAAGGGTATTTACCAATGCCTCCTCTTCTTCTAAACGGTCCAGCCAATCATTGACCCTTTTAAGTTGCGATAGCATAGTCACGATCTGGCTGTTGTCATTGTCTTGATTGCTAGATGTTTCTGTTCGAGCCGATAAATGAAATCCAGAATCCAATGCAGTCTCAAAGTAGCCGAAGAACCAGTTTCGAGACTCTTGTTGAAGGCTTTTTGCAAGCTCTGTGATCTCCTTCAGGCCACTGCCTCTTATCCATGTCTCAGCTTCCCGTGAAGATTGAACAGCAAAGGAGTGGTCTTTCAGCTTTGCATTGCCCGATATATCTGCAGCAGTGTCTAGCTTTCCAGGTTTTCTTCGGGTTGGATTTCTGGTTGAATCAAGTGATTTCGTTTGAGATCCAGACCCACCGTTATCTTTTCCCTTGTTAGTTCCATTTCGAATCTTTGAATTTTTACTTTGCGAGGGCTCGTCACTGGACTCATTCTCCAACACTAGGGTGAATCGGCCTGATGGATCACGGCAAAGATCGTTTGGGCCGGAGGTCTCTCTAGAAGTTTCTTTCTTGGAGGTTGCAATGCTTGTAGGCTTTGTCAAGAGTGATAATGGGGCCAAATCAGTCAATAAAGCTGCTCGAACCCATTGTTGTGCCTTGCTCCCTTTCTCAATATGAATGTTTTGGTACCCTTGTGTTAAATTTGCTCCAACATCTCTTGTCTTGCTTGCCTTTCCCATTCCATTCAGTGCATCTGCTACGGCTGATGCTCGTGCAAGCACCTTCTGGAGATCCAAAAAATGCTCTATGGATGATTGTGGATTTTCAACACTAGTTGAGGAGCATAACTCTGAAAAAATGCTGTACACATTCACAACTTTGATTTATGTAACTCAGAGATATCACATGTTTCAGCTAAACTAAGAATAATAAAGAACTTGCTCTAGAGCATATTACATCCTCAGAACCCTTCCATTTAATACTCTTAACATTTAGAACATATCACATACCCAAAATGCTTTCTTTTATGACCTAACATGCATCTAAAAATCATTGTCTGCATTTTGCTTGTTGTGTTCAAACGTTGTCTGAGCATGCCTTCCCAAACCATGATGCTGGACAATAATTCAAGCACCTAACAGGTCTATGACTAGCTTCTAGCTCCTGCTTTCACCCTCCATCTTTGTTATATGCATGAATGAATGCAAACTATTGTCTATAGATTTCATATGTGGGCCTTGATTTTGTTCCATTCTTGCATCAGAAGCTAAAGGAACACTCCCAGACTGCTGATCAATTCCTTCGGGACAAAAAATCACGCTGAAATTCATATGAAAGCATGCCATGCTGATTCTCATAACAGAGTTTGTGGATCTTCAGATTCTTTTTTGAATACCGTAGACATCCATGGGGTTCAATTTTAAAAAGAAAGACAACCGATAAAATAAACTTCAAATATCAAACCAAGAAAAACACTTGAATGTTTGTGAGTGTATACCTCAAGCTTCTAAGAACAGTTTCGGCTGCAGAAGCTTCCCTCAATGCCTCTTCAGCAGCTAAGGAAGCAGCATCTCTTTTTCGCACAACCTCCTGAAAATTGAGTCAAGGACACCGGGTTATTATTTTCTATTCTGAAATAAAGTGATTGGACTATCGCAAACATCATTTGCATTTTATGGTCCAAGGCTTTACATTGCCAAGTGTGACTAGATCGGATGGAAGGCAGTCCCATCGAATATTCCCATCACTCAATCTTTTACTATAAACTGGAGCCTTTATTGAAGTTTCAGGATTTTCAGCTTCCTGAATCTTCTTTGCAGTGTTTGTGATCCTTGAGGAGCCTTCTTTTGAAGATGCGATGTCTGTTTTTCTATCGTTACCTCTCATTTTACAGGATTTTGCTTCTTCTTTTGCAGGGTTGGGCTCTTCAACCTTTGGAGGGTTACTTCTTATTTTGGGAACCTTTGCCTGGGCGTCTTGCTTGGAAGCTGCAATGGCTGCTAGTTCAGTGTTTTGACTGTTGGAAGGTCTTGTCTTTGGAACCGACACCTGGTAATATCATGAGGACACATTTTCGTACAAGCAATGAGAAGGCACAAGTTTTGTATTGAAATTGATAAAAAATTAATCAGTTTCAGGGAATTGGGTTTATGAAAAATGCAACGACAACACTACGACAGCCATTTGATATCATTTATGGATCATACAGTTCAAGCAATCATTGTGGTAAATCACATAACGCTGTTTTGCAGATGAATAACTAAACAAACCCATAGATATAACGACATGCACAACCTGATCTGTCTTGCAAGTATATATATCACTTCACCTCTAGGGATTGGTTTTTACCAGCAACATCTCTGATCTCTGAACATAGATGTAAAGTCTATTTATATACGATAGGCTAGTGTTCTTTGTGCACGCATTATTCAAGGTATACACACATACACACACCTCCATATGGGAATCTTGCAACAGGTTGGTCATCCTTTATGTAGGCGCAGACCCTCTCTATGGGCTAGATGTTGCTAGTCATAATATGGAATCGGACACATGTTTTCATTGTTCTAACCTTGTTATTTGCATGATTACGGTGACACTTCTATGATGAAGTGGTTGGGTGATATGTGCTAAAGATGGGCATTCAGCAGGTGATTGGATAATCCAAACTTTCAAAAGAGGAAGAAAAAGAATACAAACATGGACCATGTTATCCTTTTTGGTGAAACTGTTCGGTGCTGATTGCTCTTTTGTATCTTTTGCAGGGTCATCCCAGCTTTTTCTTAGGGCTTTAGAAATCAAGTTGCCCTCTCGTGATTCATGAATTGGATCATTTTTGCTAACATTCGTTTTCTTCTGGAGTAAGCTTGTGAAGGTAGTTGGAGAGGTAGGCGCTCCTTTGTAGGGAACTGCTCTTTCTGCTGGGCACGCAACCCGGGAATTAACCATAGTTTTATTGGATGGAGAGGATTTGGTCAATGGAGAATTATTAGGTCCTCTATTGGCAGATTTGGAGAGGGTTCCATGGATCTCATTTGTTGGTATTGATTGTTTTGATAGTAATGGTGATACTGACCACTTTGATGTTGATTGTGATGTCAATGGCAAGACCTCATCTTCTAATGGTACTTGTTTGGATGTTGATGTCGATGCTGACAATGAGAAATTCGATGTCGATGGTGACAGCGATGGCTTTGATCTCAATGATGTTGATGGTGATGACGATAAGTTTGATGGCGATGATGTTAACTTTGTTATCGAACCCTTGGATGTAACATTTTGAGGGAATTTCTCCCTCAGAGATGAAAATGTGTTGTTGTCGTCCTCGGTACGAGGGAAGGAAGGTTTTCTCTGTTGTCCTAGAATGTTTTTTGGAGTTAGCTTGGCAGAACTGCTTCCGGTGTCAGAGACAACTTCATCATCTTGAGAAATCAAACCATATTCATCAGAGGGCCCAATCTTGGGCTTGATTCTAGGCAACCCAATTTCTGGGGGCATAATGGGATCAAGTGACAATGGTGGTGGTTTGGGAAGTGATCTCATCAACAGTTGATGTGCTAGCCTTGGGGATGGGCGTGATGTTATTGGAGATTGGCATGATGTGACTGATGTTGATGGAAGTGATGGCATCAGTGTTGATGGATCTGAGATCCTCAACATCGATGTGTGTGGTGCCATGGATGTGGATGGATATGGGGTCATCTGTGTGGAAGGGTGTGATGGCGTCCATGTCAAAGGAAGCGATGCCATTGATATGGGTGGAAGGGGTGTCTTCGGGGATGCACGTGAAGTCATGGATGGGGACAGGCGATGTGATGTTGTCATTGATGATGGATTTGGTGTCATGGATGGGGACAGACGATGCGATGTTGTCATTGACGATGGATTTGATGGGGACTGGCCGGCTGTCATTGTCGGGAACGGACGTGATGTCGTTGTCGGGGACTGATGTGATGTCATTGTCGGGGACTGATGTGATGTTGGCGATGGTGATGAATGTGATGGCAGTGCTGGGACAACAGTGGTGGTATCGAGGTCTTGGGGGGTACCAATGCAGGGATGCCTTCCGGGAACAGGTCTTACAGCCCTTAGTATCGGCAGGGGATTCCCTGCTTCAAGCTTATCCACATGGATGAACTGCCCTAGCTGCAGCTTATCGCTCAAGATAAGGTCATTGTGCTCGCTGGCGAGGGCCACAAATGATGCATGGGATGAGTCGGAGAGCTTGAGGTAGAAACCTTGGTTCGACCATAGATCCTCTCCAGCCAGAGCAGGCAGAATGCTGATCACTTGCAATAGAGCCGGTCGATGCTCAGCGGTTTTTAGGTTGAGATCTTCTGTAGGCTGCTGGAGGAGCCTGAGAAGGGCACCAGGAGTCAAGCTTGCCATGGGAAGCTCTGATGTGGTTTATCGGCAAGAGGAAGAGGAAGAGGAAGAGGAAGAGGAAGAGGAAGAGGAAGAGGAAGATGGAGATGGAGATGGAGATGGAGGAGGAGAAAGAGGAGAATCAAATAAGAATGTCAAACTTGATGCCATCATCTTCGCTTGATCTGGTAAGAAGTCTTCAAAGATCAAAAGAGATGCTGTGGAGAGGCCATTTTTGTTCAGAAGGAGAAGAGAAGAGGAAGAAGGAGAAGAAGAAGGAGAAGAAGAGGAAGAAGAAGAAGAAGGAGAAGAAGAAGAAGAAGAAGAATAGATTGGAGGCATGAATCATCATCATTTATTGAAGGAGAAGAAGAGATGGACATCATGAAAAAATCAGAAGGAAATAAAGAAAAGGAAGAAAGGGTGTTTTTTAGTTTTTGGGGCTTCCTTGGTCAAAAAAGTGAAATTGTGGGTTAGTTGAAACTTTGGGAGCACACTTTTTTGTGTCCCTTTTTTAAATTCTCCTTGTTGTTTTCTCTGTTCTTTTAGGGGGGAAAAAAAAAAGGAAAGCAAGACTTTAGGAAAGACAGAGGAATTGAAGGCCATGGGGGATGAGGAACAGAGAAGAAAAACAAGGAGAAGTGGTGTGTTAATATTCCTTACTACTTCTATTGTTACATGCTTTTGCTTTATTCCATTTCAATCATTGTTTTTCTCTTTTTCCTTTGAATCTCAGAACCGTTCTCTTCATCAGAAGAGAGAAGAGAAGACATGGTTTTTACTCTGATGAATGTAGCGAAGTGGCTGGTTGTCTGTCTGTCTGTCTATCTGTCGGTATCTCTCCGGGTGCTTGTAGAGCACATGTCCAGCTCTTCTTTTTCTTCTTCCTCTCTTGCACACATAACTAGAATGAGTTGTGAAGGATAGGCTGGGAAGAAAGTGTCGATGCCATGTTCTTGAAAGAGATGGAAACCAAGAAAAACAGAGAGAAAGAGAGGGAGAAACATGTACCAGAAGTTGACAATGATTGTGGTGATGGGGCGGAGCCCTCGGGGAGGTTGGAACTTGGGTTCTCTCTCAGTTTTGTGGTTTTGGCAATTGCCAAAGCAAAAAGAGAAATGAACTACCTGTTCATGTGGCAAAATACAGGGATAAATTGTTCTTCTTAGATAAGGCCCCTCCCTAACTTAGTTCTTTGTTTATATAAGAAACCGATTTGCATCTAATTTAGCTCTTTGTCCATAGGGTGGTGTAAAAGGATCTGGCTTTGGTCTATCAAATGTGTGTAGATGCACTAAAGTAGGAAATTATCTGTTCCTGATCATAGCAATGGTGGTGTGCTAAACATGGCTCTCTAATCATATCCAATATGATACCAATGGGCCCCTGAACCAGCCTGCAGTTGTACCGCTAAACTTGTTATTTCAGTTTATATCGGTAATATCTGACCGATCTCTTTTACAGGGCTATCTTACTCCCCATTTTCATTTTCTGAAGAAGTAAAATCTGCTGCACAACATCATCAATCCACTGGTGTGCTTCTTTTGGGCTTATTTGGATCGAAGACAAAGACGTTTTCTTGTCTTTGCGCCACACATCTTTCAAAATACATGTTTTTCTTTCATCTTTTGAGCAGCAGCGACTCGCTCTCAAAGCCGGGGAGCGTTGGATCACATGGATCTCTTCAAGCTCTCCTATTCTGATGATACTGGAGGTCAGACAGTCTGGGGTAAGTCAAAATTCCAAGCTTTTTTTTTCAAGGCTGCGAACGCACTGATGATCGATTTGCCCTTCACTGTAGGATGATGGCTTCAGATTTTGGACCGCCCCAGCCGCATTGAATGCAGAGTTTCCGTGTGCACGGAACCGATGTGTCATATCTGGAGTGAAAGCTGCGATGCAAGTCAGGACCACTCGAAGCTATGGCATTGTACAGTTCTTCGCTCATATTTTCTCTCAAGAAGAATGCCAATTGGTTTGGACCTCTCTGTTCTTCACCTTGAGTGGTTCTGGTTTGTGCAATCGGCTTCTCTCTGATTAACAGCAACCGATCCATTTCCAGCCCATCCCTCATCCCCAGAATGTGCTGATCCATGCCATATCGGTTTCTGTATCAGGCTCGATATGCTGCCAGAATTCGGAGCCGCAAAGCGTGACGCTTTTGTCGATGGTGAAGCCATTTTGATATTCTCCCGATCAGATACAGCCCGACATGGTGGTGCGGTCAATTCCCTGCAAGAAAATCAATCAGTTGGGCGCACAGATCGGATAAAGCCTGCGAAAAGGTGAGCAAAGCTTCAACTTGCTCCTCAATAGATGAACCATTTTATCCAAAATGAGAGGGAGAGAAAGGGATCGAACATGTAATTCACTTCTTCTTTTGAAAGTGGGAGATGGTGACAGACATGTTATCGGTTTTGTTAGGATTTTGTCAGGCATTGTGGGCGGTAGGAGGCTGATGGAACGAACGACTGGATGGAGTCGTCGTCGACGGCATGCAAAGAGACTGTACAACACTGAAGGTTTTTTTTTTTTTACATGCATCGGTCAGCCATGATCTCATCGTAGACAAGCTCTTTGTGCAACAAGAGCTTTGTTTTTCGGGGGCTGGAAAGTGTCCTGAAATCGAACCAACTGTTTGGCCTTTGCAGATTCATGTCGTCGACAACAGCAATATATAGCATGCGGAGATTATTGCATCGGCTATTCGACCGATACTATGACTGCGAGAGAGAAATCGCAGAGAGAGCTCGGGCCGAATCGTCGTAGCAAAAGGTAAGCCAGAAAAACAACCCATTTTTGAAAGCTTTTGCCTCGATTCGAAAGACAAACACACTTTGAAGATGCGATTTTTGTAAGTAAAAACTGTGGACCCTTCTTGTATATACTATGCATGTGTATGTTGTGTGGGGGAATATTGAGGGGAGATATTTTGGCATGCTGTTCTCCGGTGCTTATACACCGGTTGCGCTTGTCCATTCTACTGATGGAGGGCCCTGGATTCATCGTCGCGTGTCGGGTGAACACAGATCCGCTAGAGGAAAATGCTTGAAACAAAGGAGAGCAATGATGATTGAAAGTTCTACTTTTTGAAGACAACAGTGAACCCACAAACAATTCTCAGAATCGTTCGAGTCTCTTGCGACTTGGCAATCATGCATGCATGCCACTTGGCGGCCATCGATTCTTGCCACCTGGCAATCAGAACTCTGCGGTTTCCAATCAGGCGTTCTTGCAACACTTGGCGATCAATGACTTGCGCCACTTGGCAACAATGCTTAACATGCATGTCACTTGTCAATCGGGCTTTCTTATTGCGATCCATGCTTTGCATGCATGCAACTTGGGGATTGCACTTGCATTGCAAAGATCAACGAGAGTTGGATACACTCGCTCGGGGATTGTCCAGGGTTCTGACTTTTAAGGCGTCGATCTGGTCTCATTCATCATGCGTCTAAATTCAAAGCACGCTCCATCCAAATCTCTCAATGGTCGCCTATTAAAATCCCCATTAAATCTGGGGAGCTTTGATGAATAAGTTTGATGTAGGGAGTGATTAGACCTACCGATGATTATAAAGCTGGTTGGTAGAGGATTTTGGTCAGGATTGCTAAAAGTAGCCGCCGACCATTGGCAACAGAAACTTCAGAACGTATTCCAGGAAACAAAGATGACATCTCTAGTAATGGTGCAAACCACGCCAATGTTATAAGGATTCCAACGATTCTTGCTAAAACCGTGGGAAAAAAAGTCTCGAGTGAAGCTCAGGGATCAATTTTTATGCTACTAGTAAACATGGTCGGAAGCTCAACCTTGTGTGCAAGTAGGTTTTTGGCTACCAAGGTACAACCCTTGTCTGTTCATGAAGCAATATTAGAGCACATCGATGGGCATGAAGGTATATTGCTCATCATGGGGTGGTCTGGTAGATCTGGCTAACCTCTTTCGGTATCTAATTCCTTTGTCTCTATTTATGGTATCGGTTGTGGTTCGGGCATCTGGTATTAAAGCCAACAACTCTTTTCCATTGCTTCAATCAAGAGTGCTTTGGCGAGTAAGAATGAGCCGATTGGCATATCAGAGATCCATTCGGAAATTCTACGGTAACAAGTACCATGGCCATATCATTGGATCTAAAGATGGGAACCAACTCAGTTGCCTCACTAGCACAATCACAGGTGATGTTGGTAATGGTCGGGCCGTGGAAGACATCCCATGAGTTGCGACAGAAGCTGTCTTACACCTATGACAAGAAAAAAGCCATACCTGCACAGTTAATGAACAGCTTTGCTCCCAGATTGTGGCGATCATGCACAAGGCGGTTATTGCTAAGTGAAGAATAATCAGTGGATTATCGAACCGTTACAAAGCTTTCGATGTATTAGGAATAAGTCGTCGCATAGCTAATGTAAGAAACTTGCATCGAGAGATCTTAATCCCCATTTCTTTACCCGTTGATCCCCTTCTTGTGAATCTCCAAGAAGTCTTTGATTCTCCCTTGCTCTCATAGTGTTGTAAATCTTGATGCAATGTAGTGTTGCCAAATTTAGAGAACAAAAAGGATTGCAGAGCCTCGTAAATGTTACACGAGCATGTCGTCACATAGCTGATTCGATGACTTCGAGTTGATCCTCATTGTTACAATGCTTTTCCACTCTTGATGTTGCAGATATCCAAGAACCCTTTTGCCTCTCTTGCTCCAATGCATATTAGCAAGCGATAATATGTAAATATTATGGCAAGATGACTGTTTGGCAATCAATAAGATTCAAAGATTATATTGACAAAGTAATTAGCCAACATGACATATGAAGTGGCCAAGTTTAATGAGCATATTAAGGCATAGGGCTTTACTCTATATAAGGCGGCATTAATGAGCATGTGGATCCGTCTCTCACCATCGCTAAATGTGGCCATGAATCCAGAAACTCGCCCCTCTTTCCACCTTTCGCCTCTTTGATAATTTCTCTTCACTGTACTTGGATTTTAATTATGATCTAGTGTGCGTAACTATATCGCTGAATGCTTAGTACAAGCTGCAACCAACTGTGTGCTCTTGCCGATCAATGGAATCTTGAGATTTGTCAATTTGCGTTGTCTGGGGAGTGCGGAACAGATATGTTTATTCGATGCTAATGCCATGAATGTTGACATTGAGCGCTGGAATCTTCCGACAGACAGGCTTAGCTCTCATCAGTGATGTTGCTGGACTTGACTCAAACAACCATCTATAATATATACTTATACGCCGAACCGGTTTTGTTCCTTCGATCAACACAAATGACAAATGACTAATTAACGTCACTTGAATATCCTGTTATCCTGATTCCTAATCAAATGTGCATGCACTTGATTCCCATTGGATAGTCAGAACAAAGTTTTTTTTGTCGACTTCTTGGCTAATGGGGGCTTGTATTTCTTTTTGTTTTGCCACAGTTTCTAGTCGAGCGTAAAAACCAAATGTCCAAGGAGAAGAACAAGATCGTCTTTAGTTTTTAATGCGAGCAAATGAGGTCTTGCGGCTTCCCATTTAGGATAGCTTTGTATAGAAATCGTGCTTATAAGAAAGAAGACCATTCTTATACAGGAGGCGTTTTTGCACACTCATCTGGCTCAGAAGATCCGGATCATCGCAGAAGATTCCTTAACTGGAAGAATCTACCGCTAATGCTATTATTGTGAGTGGACTAGAGAAAGAAAACAAACCAACCAACAAACGATTTGGACTTTTCCCTGATGAGGGGCATCGCTTCCTTGAAAGAAATGCCCAATGATATTTGCACCAGTAGCAGCTAATCGATTGATTTGAGCTTGATCCTATGGCACTTAGCTAGGTTAATTGTGCAATTAACGATGTGGAAAGTGGGTTAACTCTGATGCGCCGATTGGATTTAGTTGCACGATTAACACTAATAGCTTCATGATCGATGGCCAGCAATTATACGGTAATTATGCAAGCTGACCTTGGAACCGATCCTTTGAAGCTGGCACGAAGAAGCTAAATGACGCCCGTTGGAATGAATTGAGGGCTTAATCGTGTAATTAGTGATCGTGCAAATTATTTGCAACTGATACAGATTTTTTTTAAGAGCTGATCTCAAAAGACCCTGGGATGAAGCGACAAACCCATCAGCTAAGCTAACGCTTGTCAAGATCGGATTGGATCGATTATGCAGTCGGCAACTTGCAAGCCTGTCAACTGCTGCATGCAGGTTTTGCGACGCGTGAATGGGATAGCTTGCACGATCGGGGAGTGATCATCGACGCAGACATCGCAGACTTTGCTTCGTCGTGGTTCTGCACGAAGGATTCAGTGGCATCGACCGCTAATCGACGCATACGCAGTTGGTCGTATCGAAATTATGGGATCAAGGAATCGAAAGTAAGCGTGGTTTGTGGCATGCGGAGCGGATCGGTGACCCGATTAATCGCGATTTAACGATCGACAACTAGTTTACCAGAGGCGCCGAGTCATCAGTTTAACGACAGTGGAGAATAGATTAGTGAAAACGCTTCATGGTCGTTAATCAGCGGATCCGTTAATCATCTGCTGATTAGCGATTAATCACGCTAATTAATCGCGGGGCCTACTTTTGTAAATTTCCCGAAAATAGAGAACAAAATTGTTTGTTTAAGCCGTTTATTTTTATTTTACATATATTAGAAAAAAAAACAGGCGGGAGAATATTCCTTCTGACAGAGACTTTCGTTGTTTATCCTCTTCTTCTTCTTCTTCTTCTTCTTCTTCTTCTTCTCCGCCATCGCTCGTCTCCATCGCTCGTCGCCATCGCCGTCTCCATCTTCGTGGTTCTAGTTCTTCCTTGATTCATGC
Source organism: Azolla pinnata (assembly GCA_037176905.1). Classification (NCBI taxonomy): domain Eukaryota; kingdom Viridiplantae; phylum Streptophyta; class Polypodiopsida; order Salviniales; family Salviniaceae; genus Azolla; species Azolla pinnata. Next base: position 91,222 of record JBBBWG010001781.1, read on the forward strand.
TCGATGCAGTGGGATCGGGCGAAAGCACAGACGTGTACATTTTTCTGTTTTTGTGGCTACAGACAAAGGAAGCAACCGATCGCCCCCGCTTGTTTCAAATTCTCGGAGGGCTTCCATTCGCAGCGCAAGGTGCCGTAGCTTTGATCGTCTTCTTCTTCGCCTTCAGTATCCATCAAGCTCAGACCTGACGAAAGAAACCATCGCGTCCTCTCCTCCTCCTCCTCCTCCTCCTCATCTTCTTCTTCTTCTTCTTCCAAGTTTAATTCTATCAACATATTTCTTCAGAACAGAAGGTAGCTACTTCCAACCCCCTCCCCTCCCCTCTTCTACTTCTTGTTTGTTAAGTCCTTACACAGCTTTGCTCAAGCTTATGCCGTATCTGTTATTCTTCACTTCAGCGTAGGGTGCGTTTTGTTTTTCTCATCATCCGTTCTCACGGGACTGGCGTTTTTTCCTTCATCCTCCTTGCCTCCAATCTCTGGGTAGCAGTAGAGGGAGATGCCGTAGAAATAATCTCAGTGCAACCGAAACAAAGAGGTAACGGGAGAAACAAAAATAATAGTGAAAAATCAAGATGCCGAAAGTGAAGCGTGGAATAAACTCATCCACTCCATTGCTGCGCCATGATGTCCTCCTGGAAAATGTACGATTCTCCATAACATTTTCTTTTCTGCATTCTTTTCTCGTACATCTCTATCTATATGTTTGTATATAACATACATATGTAGAGATTTGTGTGTGCACATACATTATCTATCTTTTGGCATGCAATTAAATGATCATATTGGTTGCTATCGAATGGTGGTGTGTTTCCCTTGCAAGGAATGCAGTTTGATTTCTTCTAATCATAATAAAAGACATTTCTTTTGATTGGAAAAAGAAATGATCTTTTCTGAACCAAGTTAATTTTCCTTTAATCTTTATCTCCAGAAAAATGTAAGCTTTGCTATGAAAATTTGTTTAAAATCGTAGATCAAGGCTCACCTTTCTGAAATGATTCCTGTCAGTTCTCTCTCTATCTCTCTCTCTATATATGTATGTATGCATGTATGTGTGTATGTATGTATGTATGTATATATATGTATGTCTGTATGTATGTATGTATGTATATTAAAGAAAATGCCGACAACACTGCTGCCTGGTATCCGTTCTCCCTGCAAATGGCTGCCACATTGCAAAATAGTTTCTTGTCCTAACCAAGATAAATTTTCGTTGATCTTTATCTATAGCAAAACGTGTTCTTCCTGTAAATGGCTGCCACATTGTAAAATAGTTTCTTTTTCTAACCAAGATAAATATCTGTTAATCTTTATCTTTAGAAAAACGTAAACTTCTGTGTAGATTTTTTTAAAAGTCTTACAGCGAAGCTTACATTTTCAACTTGACTTCTATCAGCTCTAACGAAGTATAACTAATCTTTGCTATAGGATTTTAAGAAGAATTCTTTCTGGAACAATTGTTGGTCATTGGGATATGCTACCGTATAGGAAGAATTAAGACTTGCAATTTTTGTCAATTTGTTAGTTTTTTCTGCCACCAAAACATTACCTAACAGTAATGCCTCTCCTTAATGTTTGTAGTCTTCAGAGAACAGATTTCTAGCAGATCTTGAGGCTGGCGATGGGAATAAGGTGTGCATAAGATCGGTGAACTTGATATAGGACGTTTTTCTTTTACTACGAAAGATTGGTAAAATCTCATGCTCTGTTTATAGGGAAATAAAGTTGGTTTTTATCGGATCTTGAAACTGGTAAGAAATGTTGGCACAAAGTATATATATCAAGTAAAGCAGAAGATTATCACTCCTCTGTTTCAGGGTGAACATTGTTTTCATTTGTGGTAACAGGCAAAACCAGAAGCTCCGATGCTCATTCTTGCCACTGTTGCGCTTGGTTTTACATCTGTATCTAAGATTCTGCTGGTATGTTTTAACTGGGAAGTGTGAAGAGTAGCAACAGCTGTAGATTTTTACCCAACCAATATCCTGGCTGAATCGGAAACTATTCATGCTTATTGCACATTATTAATGATGTGATTGTGCTAAGGCATATAGTGGTTGCCTTAAATTCATTTCATTTTGTTGTCCTTTCATGATGGAAGCCGAGCTATGCTGGTCGGATTATAGATATTGTAAATATGGAGAAAGAGACAAAGCAAGGTCAATCTAGAGCTCTCCAAGAAGTCAACGCCACAGTCCTGACGATTTTTCTCATAATAGTCATTGGGTACTGGTCATTACTGTTGTTGTAGATGCTTATTTTTTATGCAGTGATTGATTGTATATCTCAGCTTAGTGTCAAAAGTAAATGGTTCACATTAGCGAGTTGCTTTTCTGTAGCACCATATGCTCTTGATTTGATGATTGATCATGTATATATTGCTGTTCCATAGATTGATTTTTGCTAAGCTGTAGGAAAGAGTTTTACTTGGTGCATCAATTTGCACTCTCATGTTTTTAATATTTTATCAGTGTGATTTGAATACTTGTTTCAATAACTTGAGCAATGGTTATTTTATTATATGACTTACACTATCGAACCCCTCTTCTGCCCAATGATTCTGGTAAAAGAGCTATAGCTACAGCTATTCGTGCATACCTATTCACTTCAGCAAGTGAGCGTGTTGTGGCACGATTGAGAAAAGACTTGTTTGAGCATCTCATCAATCAGGTATTATATGCATACGGTATTCTTACCTTTGCTGATAATAGTTAGTAGGTTATGAAATGTTTGTATTGCCTTATATGCTCAACCAGGAGATTGCCTTTTTTGACGTTACAAGAACTGGGGAGCTACTTAGTCGTCTATCTGAAGATACACAAATAATAAAGAATGCTGCTACAGTAAAGCTTTCAGATGCTATGCAGAGCATTGGAACAGCACTTTTGGGAATTGGTTTTATGTTTCACACATCTTGGCATCTCACATGTGGGTGTTAAATCATCATTTCCTCTTTCAAAATTTCAATATTGCATGCAAGTTAAATTAAAAACTCCATTTTATTCTTGACAATTAATTAGAAGTTTTATCTATAGAATGTCTAGAGGAAGAGGTTGGAAACTGGCGTAAGAATAACGTGAAGTCACCTATTAAAGTGGGAGGAGATTGCATTGAAGCCTGGTCCACTATTCTGGAGCAGATGCTAACATGGGGTATAAATTCAAGTTGGCGTTCATTGTTGACTAGTTTCATTGTATCTTGTTTTGCTTTTGAGAGCAGTTGGTAGAACCTATCAGAAGCCATCAGTCTAGGATTTAGGCCCAGAGTCCTGAATGTTCATTTCTCTTCATAGCTTTCCTTTTAAAGGACCCTCATGCAGTTAGTAGTACTACTTTTGGTCCTAGTTTATGGTCCACCTACTCACAGGTGTCTAGCTTTATATGGAATCTTTAATATCTACTACGAGATACACCTCTATCATTTTCCTACATCTTTTTCAGAAGTGTTTCCATTTGGATATAATATAAAATAGGGTCAGGGGGTTTTATGCATTTGGAAACATCTTTAGGTAAGATCCAAGTCACTGCAGTAAAACTCAGATTGTGAATCATGCATCAAACCGATAGGCAAAATTCAGAATGTGTATCATGCAGAAATAATCATGAATTCGATTGTTGGATTGAGGAGAGAAACAATGCGCCTAATAAACAGCTCAACTTCACACAATCAACAAATTGAAATCTTTAAAACTTGTATGCTGCATTTGTGTACCTCCAATTTGTATCAAGCAGATTGGTTAAATGTAAGGCATTGTTAGAAATTTGGATATTGAAGCCAGAGAATCAGATGAAGAAAGTAAGGAATTGGAAAACAGAATAGACCTGAAGAAGTAAACCCCAGTGTAACTACTTTTTGGCATGAAAGGAGCTTCTTCATCTACATTAGCTTTCTAGAAAGGGGATGGTTCCATCCATTATAAGCACTGTTTTGGTGCTCCATTCTATTAGAAGATGCACTCAATTAATGATTTCATCGATTCATACTTCTGAAACATTGTTACTAATACTCGTATATCTACCAAGGAGGCAATGTCAATGACGTTGAAGCTGCCATCAATGTTTCATTCTAAAATTCTACATCCGTTTAATGCATATTCTTATAAAACTTCTGCTAATTCAGATAGAAAGGCCATCTCTTGTTTTCCTTATGTGATATGTGATTGTCCTTAGCATTGAGAATGTTGTACTACACATTGACTGATCGAGGATTCAGAAACATTAACAGTACTTTCTCTGGGGATTGTTCCTGCTATCTCTATTGCCTTGCGAGCATTTGGTCGTTATCTACGTGAACTTTCCAGTAAAACTCAGGCAGCAGCGGCAGTTGCCACTTCAATTGCTGAGGTAGCTTCAAAAATCTAGTTCAAGATTGATAGCCTGAAGATTTTCTCCAGAATTGAGATAGTTGGCATTCGTCTTGCCAGGAATCATTTGGTGCCATTCGCACAGTGAGGTCATTCGGAAAGGAAAGTTTTGAATGCAGTCGATATGGAGAGAAAGTGGATGAAAGCCTGAAACTTGGGGTCAAACAAGCTGTGCGTCCTCCCATAGAAATATCTTAGAAATATCTAGCTTTCTTGGTTTAACGATTTTTAACCTTCAAAGTTGCCTGATCTTTCAATTGTTTTTTATTTAACAGTTTGTGGTCGGTATCTTTTCTGGAACTGTTTCTGCTGCATCAACCCTCTCTATTGGTGCAGTTGTTGTTTATGGAGCACATTTGACTATTAAGGGTGTCATGACAACAGGATCTCTGACTTCTTTCATTTTGTATAGTTTGACAGGTTAATATTCTCTAACATTATGTTTCATTAAAAAATTATATTTGGTTGATTTATTGATATCATTGCATATTACTTCCAGTTGGTTCAAATTTCTCTACGCTCTCAAGCCTTTACACAGCAGCCATGAGGGCAGTTGGAGCAAGCCAGCGTGTTTTCCAGCTGCTGGATCGCGTGTCAACAATGCCACCTCCTGGAAACAAGTTTCCTTTAGGGTAATGATGCATATTTACTCAACCATCCAAGATATATATAGAGAATGTTCCTGTAGTCGTCTGTTTTGTGGAACTATGGTGATTTTGAGATTGCATTGCCGGTTTTTTTCTGTATTATGTATGAATATCTGTTTTCTGTGCTTAAATCTGATGCACCCTAGAATGTACTAACTTTTTATATATACAGTGAGGCAGACATTCTGTAGTGTCTAACTTTTCAAGAACAAGAAACTTCATTGCAGTACATGCAGATGAGCAAACACTGGAATCTAGAGAGTGAAACTTGGATTCTGTTCAGTATATTAATAAGAAGTTCTTGTAACCTGGCGCATTAAATTAGTTCTTGTAATAAGAAATTGATGTCGTCTGTTATGTGAATAAGCTTTGTAAATTCTATCCTCACATGGATCATCAGCTGAGAATGAAGATGATATACTATTTTTGACTGAGATAACTGGGTGTTCTTGTGAACTCCACCTTCAGGGCACAGAAAATAAAGAACTTTTATGGACCAGAAATGCATAATTAATTTTTAGTAGTAGAACGTGCTTTGAGTTTTTAGATTTAATGGGCATTCTGTCGTCATTCCAGCTGAGATAACTTGAAGTCCTTGTGAACACCTACAAGATGAAGAATGTAAGAACTTTCATGAACCAGAGGTACAGATGTACTTCATATTAATAAGTATAGTTCGGCCTTAAATTTCCTGTACTTAATTCTACTTGGTTTCCCTACATGTCTAGTTACTGATCAAAATTGTCACTTCATGTGAGGAAAGATATTCTAGGAATGCAATTCATAGGTGCAACTGCTCAATCTTGTAATTTTGATACTTTCTAATGGCATTGGCATTCTTTCCACTGCGAAGAATGGACGCAGTCATAAACTCTATCAGAGCTGATAGGTACTGATGATGATGATGAAGATAATTTGAATATGCTCATGCTTATATATTTTGGTAAGGAAACTGTGCACAACAGCTGCGATCTGCACATTATCTTGAGATCTAACAAAATCAGTTACTCTATGCAAAACGGCTAATCTTGTGTCTGATAATGATTTGTGTTTTGGGATTTCATCATACTGCAGTGAATCAGATCAGGGGAGCATGGAGCTGGATGATGTCTGGTTTTCCTATCCATCACGTCCAAATGATTGGGTGCTGCAGGTATATTATTATAGTCTTCAAAATAAGTCACATTCTGTAGTTGTGATGGAATAAAGAATCTGTGGTCAGATGTGATACTTCTTGACTATTAGAGCCATTTCTTGTTAAAAATCTGTTCTACTTGGTTTCACATGCTGTCAAATCTTTTCATCTTGCATAAGTACTGTGGATCTTGAGGTGGCCAGTGAAAATTATAATCTAATAGAAGGAGAAACGAGAAGTTGGAAATCGGCAGAGGGTACAATGCTTGCTGAAGAGAGCTTATTACTAGGAGAAGTAAATCCACTTTGCATGGTCATCTTCTTGGTATATTACAAGAAATATAAATTCACTTATTACTAGTTTTAGCATCTTGAAAGACAAGCCAGATGAAATCAACTTGAGGCATTGATGAGGTAGGACTAAGCACAATTATTCAGAGTTTTTTGACAGAATATTAGAATACAGAACCCTGATTAAGCATATTGATTCTAGATCTATGTGCTCTCCTTCGTTACAGAATATTTGAATATAGAGGTCTGATAGTACATGTTCATAGTGTCTGTGTGATGGGTTTCGTCACTGAGATGAATAGACTGCATATGTATTTGTCGTTAGTTTTCTGTTTTCTCCTCTGTTTGGCTTAGAAGCATTTTTTTTGCTTGCGCATGTCTGTGCAAGCCCAAGTTGTGTAAGCCAAACATTTCTTGTTTCATGGTTTTGGTAGGGTGTTTCCCTTAAACTCAATCCTGGAGCAAAAGTTGCACTTGTAGGCCCTAGTGGAGGTGGAAAGGTATGTACACAACTTTGCCTATAAATATAAGACATGATATATTTTACGTCACTGATATTCAGTACATGATTCCAGACAACAATTGCAAACTTATTAGAAAGATTTTATGATCCAAAAAAAGGGAGAATACTTTTAAACGGTGTACCACTTCCAGAGGTGTCTCATTTACATCTGCATTCTAAGGTATTTTGCCAATTGTTCCTTGAAGTGATCATATTTAAAAAGAAATCTCATGGGCTGCCTCATTCTCATCATCTAAATGTTTACAGATAAGCATCGTCAGCCAAGAACCTGTGTTATTCAATTGCTCCATTGCTGAAAACATCTCCTATGGGATGACCTCAGGAAAGCCATCTCCGGCCGAAATAGAGAAAGCCGCTGTAAGTATTTTCACATTATTACACTGAAGTGAACTAGGGTCACTTTCAGAGTAAAGGTAAATATTATTGGATATATGCCGACTAATTTTACAGCATGACAATCAGAGTCTAAATACAAGGCTCTCTTTGCAGGTAATGGCCAATGCACATGAGTTCATAACGAAATTTCGTGAAGGATATGAAACTCATGTTGGGGAACGTGGTGTCAGACTCTCAGGGGGACAGAAACAACGAATAGCTATTGCAAGGGCACTTCTTATGGACCCACGAATTCTGCTTTTGGATGAAGCTACAAGTGCATTAGATGCAGAGAGTGAGTTTTTGGTGCAGGTAATTTGCTTTTGTTTCAACTAGCCTTGGAGAGATTAATATCAGTGGCCAAAGTGGCGTGAAATATGTTATTATCATTTTCTGGCGATACCAATTAATACAGAAAAGGAAGATCCTTGAAGTTACTACAAATTGAAGCTTGATATTGCAAGATAGAATCTAAATGAAAGAGCTTCTGTAATGTGCTCAATAAGCTTATTGAAGGATACATATTCATGAATATCCTTCTGGTGTCAATCAAGGACATGTTTTTCTTTCTAATGATAGACAACAAGAAGCTGAAATCATTTGTTGTTTTCAATTTCTTCTACGAAGGATGCGATGGATCGCTTGATGAAAGGAAGAACTGTGCTTGTGATTGCTCATCGGCTTTCGACGGTGAAGAGTGCAGACATCGTGGCGGTGGTAGACGGTGGGCGTATCGCGGAAAGAGGTACTCATGATGAGCTGCTTGAGAGGAACGGAATCTATGCCGCTCTTGTCAGAAGACAACTTCAAGGTTCAAGCAGCAGCAAGCCAAGCGAAATCGGAGAAGGTGAGATGGGCAGTAGCTAAAGGAACGAATTCGATACAAAAAGGTTTATAGAACCTATTAGTTGATATTACTCCAGGTACATACAACCTATTAGTTGATATTACTCCATACATAGGGACTGTTTACCTGAGATTTCTTGGGGTCATAGAACCTGAAACTATGTGGAGCTTTCATGGTGTTTCAGAGTGTAAAGCCTACCTATCTACCAAGATCAGCATGTGCACGTGCACATTCACCGTTTCATCCATCATACGATGAGATGCTCATATGCTGTATATGACTGACTAAACCAGAATGTACATTGTTAAAGCTTTGAAATTGATGTTAATCCCAGAGCTCTAAAGTTCGTTTAGATTAGACAAAATATTTGATGGCAGCGTGTTCATGTTTTCTTTGCATTTGAGTTTTCGACTCGGGTGTTGAGTTCTTCTGAAAACATGTAACTGCACAGTTTCAATTTGCAGTTCATAAAATGGAGTTATTCCAATTCATGGTTTTCCTTGGTCTATGTTGAGCTTAGCTTGGAAAATGGCCAAGTTTAGTTGAACCAAGTCTAGCGAAACATGAGACTTGCATGATCGATTGATGTATCTGGCAAAGTGTGTATTTTGAAGATGCGATGCGTAAAACATGTCGGATATTTCTCCACATTTATTAGTGAAATCATCCTCTTGCTTTCTCTGGTTTAGGGTCTCTCCTCTGTACAAATTAGGGTTATGAAAGAGGGCATCCTAGAAGGTCAGCCCGATGAAGAAATAATATCGCTTCAAAAAGGAGATCTTTTTGTAGTGTGAATTCCGATTTTGGATCTTGGTTATGTCGTCCTCGGTGGGTAAAATGTTGTATTCATTGAAACCCTAAAGCCTAAACCCAAACCCTAAACTTTAACCCTAAACCCAAACCCAAACCCTAAACTTTAACCCTAAACCCAAACCCAAACCCTAAACCTTAACCCTAAACCCAAACCCAAACCCTAAACCTTAACCCTAAACCCAAATCCTAAGCCTTAACCCTAAACCAAAACCTTAGCCCTAAACCCAAACCCAAACCCTAAACCTTAACCTTAAACCCTAAACCTTAAACCTTAAACCCTAAACCCAAACCCTAAACCTTAACCCTAAACCCAAACCCCAAACCCAAACCCTAAACCCTAACCCCTCAATTCTAAGCTAGTTTTTTCTAGTAGACATATGGGCATTTTAAGAGGGCATTCGGAGAAATATGAAAGGTCATTTGGGAAGATGGTTCCTGTTTGTAGCTGCTCAGATCAAGCAGAGCTTCTGCGCGATCTCGAGCCGTTCACAAGCTTGCAGCACGAAGAACCCAGCAAAAGGTTCCACGGAATTGAATTTCAGGGCTAATCTCAAGCCGCTCACAAGCTTGCAGCAAGAAGAACCCAGCAAAAGGTTCCATGGAATTGTATTTCGGGGCTAATCTCAAGCCGCTCACAAGCTTGCAGCAAGAAGAACCCAACAAAAGGTTCCATGGAATTGAATTTCAGGAAAACCACCACCACCACCACCACTATCATCATCATCATCATCATCATCACGCAATCAGTTGTTGAGTTCCTGATTCTTCCCCGGTGATAGATTGTGGAAATCCGAAGAGAGGAGGGCGGTGCCATTTTTGTTGTACGAGGGAGTGTTATGGATCCTTGTTGGGTCAATCTGAAGCTAACCGGTGATGCAGCATCCCTCGTTTCACCGTATACAGGAGGGGTAATCAAAGGAAGTTCTTCTAGAAATCTTTGGAACGACGACCGAAATGCATTGCTGGACGCCATCAAAGCATGTGGTAAAAGAAAAGACCCAAATGAAGCTAGAAGGTTACATGCAGAAATCGTCCGGGAAAACGTGTTTTCCAAGGATACATGCATCAACAATGCTTTAGTCAGCCTTCATGTTAAGTGTGGTGACCTCAGCGAAGCGAAGAAAACGTTCGATGAGGTCCCTGTACGGAATGTGGTGTCTTGGAATGCACTCATCTCTGGTTATGTCAAGAAAGGGCTCGGTTATGAAGCTTTGGATTGCTTCAGGCAGATGTGTGACGATGGCATATGGCCAAGTGCAGTGACGTTTGTCTGTGCTTTGAAGGCTTGTGGAGATATTGGATCGGCTGAAATGGGTGAAGAGATACATACGTTAGCGAGACATCAAGGATTACTGGAAATGAAGAAGAGGAATATCATCCTTGGCACTGCATTGGTAGACATGTATGCCAAGTGCAACATGCTAGAAAAAGCTCAGGAAGTGTTTGATGGCCTTTCTGTACGTGATGTGGTGGCTTGGAATGCGCTAATCTCTGGATATATTCGCCAGGGCCTGCCCCATAATGCTCTGAAGTGCTTCAGAAAGATGCAATGTGATGATGGCATATGTCCCAATGCAGTGACTTATGCTTGCATTCTGAAAGCTTGCGGTAGCTTGACATTGATTAACATAGGGGAAGGGATACATGAAGAGATTCATGGGAAAGAGTTGCTTCAAGGAAACATCGTTCTCGGCACTGCATTGGTGGATATGTACATCAAATGTGGCAGGCTTGAGAAAGCGCGAGAAGTCTTTGACACGATCCAAGGTCACCATCACGATGTTGCTTCATGGAGTGTGCTTATTGTGGGTTATGCCCAGCACGGCCTTGGGGATGAAGCCCTGGATTGCTACAGAAGGATGCGTGAACAAGGGATCACTCCCGATGCAGTTACATATATAGGTGTCCTAAAAGCTTGTGCTAGTATAGGATGCCTTGAGATGGGAGAAGAGATACATGAGGAGGTAAAAAGGCGAGATTTATTGAGAAAAGAAGTGGCACTTGGGACTGCATTGGTGGACATGTATGCGAAGTGTGGTATGCTCAGTAAAGCACACAAAGCATTCGATATGCTAGCCGTGCAAAATGCCGCATCTTGGACTGCGCTAATGACTGCATATGCCCAATCTGGAAAGGCCTGGCGAGTCCTAGGCTTGTTCAATCGATCAGTTTCGGGAGGCATAACTCCCGATATGGTAACTATTCTTGCTGTTCTTACTGCATGCAATCATGCAGGTTTGGTGGAAGAGGGCCGGATGATCTTCAGGGCCATGGAGCGATCGTGTTGCCTCGATGTGAGCATAGAGCACTACAATTGCATGGTCGACCTTTTCAGCCGTGCTGGGCACTTTGATAAAGCTCTAGATGTGATCGAGAAGGTTCCACCGCATCTGAATCGGCTACGGCTTTGGCTATCTCTCTTGGGCGCTTGTTGCAAGTGGGCAAATGTCGAGCTTGGGCGATGGGCTTTCATGCGTTTGGAATCATTAGATGCGGCTTGTGATACTGCGTATGTGTACATGGCAAATGTATATGCAGCTGCTGGGATGCAAGCCGAAGCGGATGAAAATCGGTGAATGTAGAATGAATCTCTCGGGGAAGAATGCTAGGCCCCAGAACCCTAAACCCTAAACCCTAAAATTCTAGGGCATCGGTATTATGAATAACTCGTCGAGATTCTTCAGTGGGAATTCGATGTGGGGTTACTTCTCAAAGATTGAACAATGACAGGAAAAGAAAAGAAAGAACATTGGGAAAACTAGAGTTTGTATTGTTGAAACTGAATGATTTGTACCAAAACAGTCCCAATGCATGCAAAAAACCAGTTTGATCGATTGAAATGGCTGATCCGAAAGATAAGCTGGCATAACTTAACTGGAAGGAGAGATTTGTATGAACAGGTAACATTAGAGAATAATGCTCCAACGGCGTTTGTTTGTAAGCTTTTTGAAGTACAGTTTTTTGAGGTAATGGAAGAGAAATCAGTGATAAGGTACTCTGTTGCAGACATCCTCATTTCTTTCTCGTGTTATAAGATCCAATTTAAAGACACAAAAGGTCTTCTTTGATAGTCCAGTGTTGCCGGATTCAAGCATTTGGTAATTGGAGGCATATATGCTAGACACTAAACCCTAAAGTGTTGTGGAAATCGCTCTGGATTCTTATTATATTCGTTTCTCTCGCAGCCATGGATTTTGTATCCATACAAGTATATGTGTGCATATCAGCTCAAAGAGAGACATTCTTGATATCAGCTCAAAGAGAGACATTCTTCATTTGTTTCATCCTCATTATCATCATGCTGCGAAAACAAGAGGCGTTTTTCTTTCTGGGTTCAAGCATTTGGGATGATTACAAGATGCTGATTCCGTCATCTGTGCGTTCAAACCCTGAACCAGACAACTCTAAAACCTGAGCTGCAAACTTCAGGAAAGATCCATTTTCATAATGAGTAGTAGTATTAACAGGAATGCCGACAGCTACAACTGGAGCTAAACTTCGGTAGAGAAATCGAAGCGATGGATATCCGGTGATGGTATGCAGAGAATCTGATCCAGATTCGACGACGGACTCTTTTCAACAATGAAATGTATCTAAATTCTCCACTTGCTTAAGCTGCAGAGTTGAATTCCTGTTGTTTTTGGCTGACTGCTACTAATGAAATTAGCATTCATTCGTCGAAATGCAGAGTGTTTTTTTGTTGTTGTTGTTGATTTTTTTGCTCCTTTTTTAGGGCATGCTCTAGCTGCTGTCGGAGTCATCGCCATCGGCTTTATCTATTTCGATCTCCTCCCATTCTCCATTACCTGAGGAGAAAAATACAGACAGACACTTCAGGCCATGGTTTGATGGATTTGAATGGAAAAGGGAAGCTTGCACAGAACAAAGTTTCCAATTGCTCCTTACTCTTCCGGAGAGTCATTGCGACTGTCGAATTGTTCTCTACCTGCACATGGAGACGGATCGAAGAAGCGTGTGAGCAGAAGGAGAAGAGAATCAGAGAAGAGAATCAGTGTGTAATTATGAATTCAAATCTATATCAGCTTGTGTACTGAGTAACTGATCAACTAACTAACTAACTAACTAACTAACTAACTAACTAACTAACTAACTAATTCAGCTACATCAACTGTTTGATTAACTGACTAATTCAGCTGCATCAACCGTTTGATTAACTAACTCACTAACTAATTCACCTACATCAACTCATTGATTAACTAACTAAATCAACTGTTTGATTAACTAACTCACTAACTAATTCACCTACATCAACCCATTTGATTAACTAACTCACTCAGCTGAATCAACTGTTTGATTAACTAACTCACTAACTAATTCACCTACATCAACTCATTGATTAACTAACTAATTCAGCTACATCAACTGTTTGATTAACTAACTCACTAATTCACCTACAATCAACCCATTGATTAACTAATTCACTCAGCTGGATTAACTGTTTGATTAACTAACTCACTAATTAATTCACCTACATCAGCCCATTGATTAACTAACTAATTCAGCTACATCAACTGTTTGATCAACTAACTCACTAACTAATTCACCTACATCAACCCATTGATTAACTAACTCGCTCAGCTGGATCAACTGTTTGATTAACTAACTCACAAACTAATTCACCTACATCAACCCATTGATTAACTAGCTAATTCAGCTACAACAACTGTTTGATTAACTAACTAATTAAAGGAAGTAATTCAGCTACATCAACTAATTGATTAACCAAATAACTAACTCAGCTGGATCAACTGTTTGATTAGCTAAATAATTAAGTAAGTAATTCAGCTACATCTACTGATTGATTAACCAACTAACTAATTCAGCTACATCAGCTACATCCACTGATTGATCAACTAGCTAACTAACTAGTTCAGCTACATTAACTGAGTGATTAACTAGCTAACTAATTCAGCTACATTGACTCATTGTCTAACTAGCTAACTAATTCAGCAACGTTAACTGATTCGTTAACGAGCTGGTTAACTAACTAATTCAGCTACATCTGAAAATGTTTGATTAACTAACTAAGTAACTAGCCAACTAACTAACGAACTAATCCAGCCACATCAACTGCTCGATCAACTAATTAACTAGCCAACCAGCTAGCTAACTAGCTAGTTATCCAACAAGCCAGCCAGCTAGATAGCTAACTAGATAGTAGCTACTTAACTGATTGACAAACCAATCAACCAACCAACTAACTCGCCAACTGATTGACTAACCAATCAACTAACCAACCAACTATCTAACGGATTGACTAACCAATCAACCAACCAACTAGCTATCTAACCGATCGACTAATCAATCAAACCAGCCAACTAATTAACCAGCTCACTGATTGACCAACTAACCGACAAACAAACCCATTAAACCAACCGATGAACCGACTGACATGTTGCTGCGACAGGGTCTTGTAGTCATCGAGGATGTGGCGCGAGTCGAGCAGGATCAGGCGCTGGTTGTGCACGGGGTTGTCGCTCAGCGCCTGCAGCTTCACCTTGATGTCCCTCACGTCATCCCACGGGTTGCACTGCACGAAGTACGTCGTCTTCCGTCGCTTGACGCGAATGTACATGGCCTGTGCAAAAAAAAAAAAAGCTCCTCAATCTCACTCAGCTCTCTCTCTCTCTCTCTCTCTCTCTCTCTCTCTCAGTTTAGGGTTTAGGGTTAGGGTTTAGGGTTAAGGGTTCCACCAACTCCACACAAAGAAAAATGTCATACATTTTGAGCTCATTCCTAGGCCAAGAAGCCAAGAAAGAAAGAAAGAAAGAAAGATATATTAATTGTCTGTGTAGGCCGATATGACCCATGAGACAAAGCGTACAATAATGTTTGTGTATCCACTCATCTATGAGAGTACGATGACAATTACAATACAATCATCCAATGTTGATTTATAAAACCAAAAGATCATCACTCTTGGGGTTTTAGGGTTTCTTTCCCAACTATCTAGATTTAGCGAACGTCTTACCATTGATGCTGGGCCGGCGAAACCCCACCGGCGTTCTCCTCTCTCTTTTCTAGGGTTTCTTTTTACCAGACCCTCTCCAAGCTCCAGAGCCCTCTCTTTCAAGCCAACTTTCTTACAAGTGTCTCTTTGTCTTTCGAGGCTGCTCTATTTATAACTGGCCTCAAGATTTGGCTTGGCTGAGTCACTGGTACCCCACTTATCTTGCAACAGGGGCTCAATTTCGGCCTAAAACCTACCCTATGTCTTCTATCTATCTATCTATCTTTCTTTCTTTCTTTCTTTCTTTTCTTTGTTGTTGTTGTTGTGGTGGTGGTTGATGATGTTATTTCTTCTGTGAAGGGAGAGAGATCACATGGCTTGGGCCCTGGATCTGTTAACATGGACTCCCATGTGAACACCAGAGTCCATTTACTCACTCAGACTCTGGGGGCGGGGGCCACTTCTGCACCCATCGAGCGGAAAGCTCCAACAACTCTTTCGGGCAAAAAAAGCTTCTAGAAAGCTCCAGAGCTCTCTTCCAAGAGAGAAAGGTTACAACATAAACAGGGAAAAAAAGAAGAAGAACAGAAGAGATCCGCAAAGATCTGCAAACAAAGGCATATATTTTTCGTACCGTTGCGATCTTCCCCCCCGGATCACCAGTAGTACTACGACTGTATGCGATCCAACAATGCGATTGGCTCTAAACCCTAACCCAAACCCTAACCCTAGCATATACATATGTGGCAAGCTGTCGTTATCTGGCACATCCTTGTTCATCCCTTTTTCTCAGGTCGATATTCTTTTTTGGCCACAATGGGGCTGGATTCGAACCCACGACCTCCTTGTGGTCGGCGGAATCTAATCCCCCCCTAAACCTTAAACCCTAAACCCTAAGCTATAAACCCTAAGTAATTTGTTTTCTTCCTACATTTTTCTGTTTGTCTCTCTCTCTCTCTCTCTCTCTCTCTCTCTCTCTCTCTCTCTCTCTCTC